>APFE030242443.1:139082-163707 GCA_000404065.3 Pinus taeda
GGTCCAAAACCAAAATTTTCCGGGGCGCTGCCCCGAACCCCATAAAGTGGGGTTATGGGTACCCCTCAAACCCCTTGTTAACTATGTGGAAAGAATATAACACAACCCAACATCCAATCTATTGTTCGGGAGCAATGGCGAAAACAAGTTTCGGCCCTGTGAAAATTCAGCATCAGCAGCTTGAGGGTGCAGATCTGAACATAAAGCTAGCTCTTGCAGCATGGATCCGGCCATAGGATACCTGCACAAGAAAAAATAGCCATGAATTAGCCACCAAGCCATCATGCAACCACAAAAACTAGTGCATGCAGCAAATGAAAGGCCACAACACCTCACAGCAACCATTCGACTCCCAGGTATGTGACTAAAACTCGTTCCTCTATTACATAAATCTAATTTAGAAACTATAGGAATGAATCAAGTGATGGGATTAAGTCGATAGTTCCTTGTGCAAGTCTCTAGCAATCAGCCAGGAATCATGCAGCGTACGTGTTAGACAACTCACGTGAAATTAAAAAAAGCAGGTAGTGGTAGACGTGTTGAACTCTAGCGCACAGGACGTCAAATGATTAACAGATAGAAGAGAACATACAGTTTATAATATCACTGCAGTTCGAATAAAGACAACACACATTTTTGCCACCTCACCACAAGTCACGCAGCAATTAAAGAACGCTCGGCTGAAACTCACAAGCTGCTGTTCGTTTGCACTTGCCACATCCTCAACTGAAGTTTGCACAAAATGATTAACTAGTCATCCTCCACTAGTTTCTCTATCTATCTTCAAGATTTTGCTGCATATCAGGCTCACTCAGAGGCGCAGGGGTGCTCTACAAGTGTTTCTACAGGAAGTCTTCTACAGGAAATGCAGAAAACAACCATGCAGAAAGAAAACCTGGGATTTTCGGCGAATTTCAAGCTCCAAATGAGGTAGGATCGCGGAAACTTCATTGTGCATGATTTGTTGGTGCAAAATGGTGAATTGAAAATGACATTAAATTGAAAAATGAGAGTAAGAAGTTTTCCTGTGCATTGAGAACAATGGAAGTCTGCCTGCATGATTCACTGAGTTTACCCATTTTTTTCTTCTGCATTCGAAATCTCCTCATCAGTTTTAAAAATGAAAATAAAAATTTCCTTGCAAGGAAGACATGCAGCAGGTCAACCTGTGTGTGCAAAAACCCGAATTTACATATCTATCAATGTGTTAGAAAACTAGTGTCCTTATGCTCTGATCTATGAAAATTTTCTTTCATAAATAGACAGACCAATTCAAGGTGACAACAGTTTTAACACAAGGGAATTACTGCCATTTGATGTTGTAAAGAGCACATAAAAAATTCCTTCTTGGGTTTAAAAACAGACCGAATTTAGTTGTCCTCTATTTCAGTGATTGACTGTGTTTTTCCACTTGAGCATTTTCTATTTTTTTGGTTAAAACACAGACTCAACACCATGCCAACTGAAGAAATTGATAAGAACATTGATGAGGGAGCATAAGACATTTAAACAGAGGAAGAATAGAAGGAAAAAAGAGGAATTTGACATGACTGCTGAGCATGAGACAAAAAATGAGACAACAACAAAAACAGAGAGGGCAGAAAAGGGAAAAGGGATGGAAAAAAGGCCAAGAAAGCCCAAATGGGAGTTGTCACAACTAAGGCAACCACACCACAATTAAAAGGCAAGACACCCCTAGCCAAGCAGACCAAAACAGTGAAGCAGTTTCTACAGGAAGACAGAAAACAGTTAGCACGGGACTTTCTATAGGAAGTCTAGAAAAAGAGGAACAAAAAGGGAAAATCGCCTGAGATTTTGGTCAGGGAGGCAGCAGCCATGCTTGCCACCATTAGCACACCTCCAAGACCAAAAAGGAAGGGAAAGAGGCAAACCTCCATGCACTTTAAAGTGAAAAAGGAGCACACAGATAAAAGTGGGCAGACCCAAACCACAGTCAAAGGAGCAAATTGTCATTAAGGACACAAAAGCTAAACAAAAGGAGGAGCCTCCTTCAAATATATCCATCATCTATGAACGGGGAAGCCCGAAGACATTCACCTAGAGAGAAAGAATGAAAATGTTGGACACAAAGGCCTCTCTACAGGATGCTGAGATAGTTCTACAGGAAGTTGAGAATTCTCTAGGAAAAGGAGCACAGGCAGTGGGAAGAAGTAGGAAGAAAATCATGGTTTTGATGACCGAGAAGAGGACATCACTTCAGAAGCTTGGCATGACAGGGAGGCCACCAGGGCCATCAAAGAGGAGGAGATAGATTAGTTGCTCAAAGGATGAGCAACACTTTCAGTAGGGGGGTGATGATGAGCCCCAAAAATGGATAATTATATGGGCTCATTCAACCGCCTAATTTGACTTAATCCACCATTCTCATTAGTTTATTGCATGTTTTTTATTATATTTATGCTAATAAAGTGAATTGGGTTAGTCATTATGCCAACAAGTCTAATGTGTACTTTGTGTAGTCTTTTTGGTCAATTTGGAGACAAAATCAAAGGTTTAAATGAGCACTTGGCAGCCAAATTCGTGGAGAGAATTTTTAGGAAGGTGTCCCCTTCATTTATGGGCCCTTACTTCAAACTCTCCACCATCAGCTCGGAGTTCAAGGTCCACCAAATCAATTATCAGAAGGGCAGCCAAGCAAGCCAAGTAGGACTGCTGCTAACTGCAAGTTTTGGGCATCCGAGTCCCTAAAGTTTAGCAGGACTGTTGGGGTCCTCAATTTGTATAAATAAGAAGGCTTAGGGCTTCATTTGGGATCAAGGTGACCTTGTTGCCAACAAAAACACAGTCTTTGCTTCACCATGTAATCATTAGTGTTCGATTTTTATTTGCAGAAGTTGGTTACATGTTCAGAGTCTTGATTGCTTAGTTTGCGTAGCATTTCACATTATTTCGTTACAAATAAACTGTTGTTCATTTTCCTTGTTGTTATTTAGGTCAAATTAGGTCAAGATAGCTAGATCTTGGGTTTGCATAGTCTTTGTTTGGTCAGTTTTAGAAAATTGTGTGCAAATCACCTGTATTACCTCTCTATCTACCTTTCCTCCATCAGATAATCTCCTCCAACCCTTAATCCATGATTCCTGCCCTTCATTTGCCATACTTTTCCCACCTTGCCCTAATTTCTACATTCTTGTGCATCATCGCTTCCTCCATCCTTGAACCAAATCCAATTGATCCTAAACCCCTTAACATCATTATCCAACCTCCATTTCCACTTTCCCACCATTTTTCCTCCATCAACCCTCCAAAATCAACTTTTCAGAACATCTTGTAGAAAATTACAGAACATCCTGTAGAAATTCCATAACATCCTGTAGAACTCTTGTAGACTTCCTGTAGAAGCTCACGAATAAGGTCTCTTAGTATCCAAACTCTGTGAAACTCTCTGGAAGGGTGCTAGGGACCCCTTAGGCCCTTTTTGAACCTTCCCAACCTTCTGCAAGCATTTCCTCTCGCCAATCCACCTCTGCACAGTCAAAAGCCAGTTAAAAGCACATGCACGATAGTTCTAACAACTCATTCAAAAATACAAAAAGTTGTTTTTTTTTAGATGTTGCTATAGAAGTAGCTTAGACACATGCATTTTACTTTCCTAGAAGTCAATGGCATCTCTTTCAGTAGCTTGCATCCTCGTTCTTGCATCAGTAGGGCTAGCTGGTAAAATTAGGGTTTGCTAGGGTTTACGTTTCCTTTCAACTTTCCAGTTTCTTTTTGCAAGTAGATTAGCCTTCTTTGATTTAGCTTTCATCCATCAGTTAAAAAGATTCTTCTGAGAGCTCATAGAAGTTGGCTTAAGCTCCTAGTGGACTTGTGCCAGCTGATCATGTGACAGCTGCGGCATGAGCTAGTACTTGTGCATACAACACCATCTCTTCCAAGTTTGTTACGAACTACCGGGTTGATAAAATTAAAGAAGGGAGTTCCGGGAGTTGCAGCATCATTGCTGCAATACTGGGGCTCACCACCTACTATCCAATGCAACATAAATCCTAGGCATGCTTTAGCACACATGCTCTATTGTGTGAATTATCCACATACTATGAACTGACTTCTTATTTCCATCCTTATAAGGGAAGATTTGAAATTTATGATATCCTTGACAACCCCAACAATTTATAGGTTGGACTGAGGGTCTCTTTCCTAAAAATCACTACACCTGAGCTCACTAATAACTATAGATGACTTCTGTTTCACTTGCGACCCATGTCTGAAGGGTGACAATTTATACCTGATCTATTGTTGAATGCTAGATTTTCTGTGCTAATTTCAACTTCAGAATTAAAAACAATTTCTTATCATTTGCTTCATGTGGATAGGTTTCCTTTATGGTGTTTGTGAATGAACAAGTAATTTTTGTCAAGTTTTATGTCAAATTCATGAGAAAAATAGCATGAAAGTAAAGTGTTGAACAACAACAAACAAATGTACAACAAACCATCAAAATGAACACTTAACACAATGTTTAGATGAAGGAGTTCACCCCTCCTAGGCTACATCTCCTTGGTTCATCTTCCATGGCTTGGGCCTCTGTATTAGCTCAAAATGGAAAAAAGTGTTGTTTAAAATGCTCTACTACTCTTGAAACCTGCTTCAATGTGCTCAGAACATCAAAATCATCTAGGAATGCATTTTCTTGATCCCAATTTGGTCGAAAATTGCAAAAGTGATGGCCAAAACAATTTCCCCTAGGAATTCTCCACTAAAATTGGAGAAAGTCCAGTTAACTCCACTAAATCTAGAGTTAGCGCTGAATTTAGGGGCTCCACCAAATACTCCACATTAATTAAATGATAAGTGAATTTTAATTAGTTGTTAGCCACACTTAGCGCTTATCGCATGTGGTTAAGGATAGTGCTGGCCAACAGTTTGTGGCAGTGGTCACATGGTGGCATTAAATGCCAATGATTATGCAATAGCACTGTCTACTGGTTATGAGTGTTTGGTCACATGGGAGGGGGCTGGCCCACAAGTCTATCTCCCTCCTCTCCCTAACCGCCAATTCATACCATAGTAAATATAATTCGAGACCATAATATGTTAAGAAACAAAGCGGTGGTATAGTGGTAAGTTGTGGCACTATGCGGGGGAGGTCACGGGTTCAACTCCATCGACCTGTTATAAAATATTACCACCATGTGCCATTAATATTCGACCTTTGGGGAGGGGCATGTGGTTGCCTCCGGGCGTGCCACATGTCCCCTCCTCTTTGGTCCTTCTTCCAACCAATAAAATGAAGCAAACTCATCACACTGCAAACCAACCACAATGCGCCACTTGGTGAGATCCAATTAGCCATTGACCAACCTTGACTTGCCCAGTCACCTGCCATGTCAGCAGTATGGACTATTGGCTGTGCAGTGACTATACCTTTTTTGGCAATTCCTCTATTTGGCAAAGTAGACATAACACAATGTCTTCCTCATACGAGCTCTATTTTGAGTGAAATGAGTTGCGTAGGGATCGTATCACTGATACGAACATGTTCGTTCAGTTTTTGAGTGATTCTAAGAACTTTTATTTTAAAGCTAAATACTGCTCTCCTGATGATTCCTCCCCACTGGAAGCCTTTTGGACACCAAAATACCATCAATTGTTTAGTAGGTGAGGGTATAACTCCCCCACCTTCTCAATCTGCATCCATTTGTCTTTAGAAGTATTTTATCCCTTCAATCCCACTCAAAGGTATTTGACATTCCCTCTCTTTGAATTTCTGGTTCTTCTATCAAGTATGAGATCTTGCTAAAGTTCATCAAGATATTATGGCGAGAAACCATCTATTGATGGCAGATGAACATGCTCTCCTTGATCGTCAATCAAAGGAGGCTCAAACAATCTCAAATTCTCAACATTAACAACAGAGTATATTTGCATATAAGGAGGCAAATCTAGCGTAAATGCATTATTACCAATCTTTTCCAGAATTTTAAAAGGACCATAATGGATTGGCTTCAGATTTTTACCTTCCCCTTGAAGTATCTCTTTGTAATATATAACCAAACTTCGTCTCCAACTTGAAATTTATGATTGACATGATGTTTGTCATGCCTTGCCTTGTAGTTGCTCTGACTCTTTTCAAGTTGTTCTTGCACCATGTGATGTATCAACTGAATTTTCTTAATGAACTTCCTTGCCTTATCGATGTCTCTATGCCCATCGATGGAGACATCTTTCTCAAAGATGAAGTCCAATGGTGATCTTGGAAAGTACCCAAAACATGCCTCAGATGACAATGTGTTTGTGGAAGAATGCTTTGCCTTGTTGTATGCATGATGCATGTAATGAAACTGTTCATCCCACAACTTGGGATGTTTGCTGCAATATCCTCTAAGAAGATGAATGATTGTATTGTTGACCACCTCAGTTTGTCGATCTATTTGTGGATGAACGGCTGCACTCTTCTTCAACTTAGTGTCCATCACGTCCCACAAATTTGACCAAAAATTCCCAACAAATCGAGGATATCGATCACTTACAATGGAAGTAGGAAGACCAAAATGAACCCAAATATTTTGAAAGAAAATATGAGTTGTTTTTTCAGCTATAATTTTCTTTTTACATGGTGTTAGAATAGACATCTTGCTGAACCTGTCTACAACTACGTACAAGTAATCACATGACCTCCTACAAAATCATTTGAGATACTCTCCCATGGACGTGAAGGTACCAGAAGTGGAGTGTACAATCCTAGTTTCTTATTTGTAGGCTTACTTATTGCACACAAAGAACATCCTCTAATGAAATGAGATACATTATCAAACATGCATGGCTAAGAAAAATACCTTTGGAGATTCACTACTATCTTTCCTACTCCAAAGTGTCCAACAATCAATGAAGTGTGCGCCTCCCGTATGATATTGTTTCTTTCTCCATGTGGAATACATAATTTTCCCAAGTGATACAACAAACTGTTATGTACATGGTAATCTAACTCTTCAATTTGGTTTCCTTGCCTCAAACTTGCATACACATCTTGAAATTCATTATCATATGCATATTTCTCAATGTAACTTTCATGTAAAACAGAATTGTGCTTGAGTATAATAGATGAATTTACAATAGGCCTAGAAAGCATATCAACTACCTTATTGTAGATTCCCTTTTTGTACTTGATAACCAAATGAAATTGTTGTAACTATTGTAGAAAACCCATCAATCTGAAGTGTCGTGATTGCTGTAACTTTGACTGTGACTGTAATTACTGCAATGGTTGATGGTCAGTATGGATAATGGTATCCTTCCCCATCAAGTAGTGTTTCCATTTTTTAACACTTTGTACCAATGTGTAAAGTTCTTTTTCATAAGTGGGATAGTTAGTCACAGGACCATTAAAAATTTCAGAATGAAATGAAATGGGCTTACCATGTTGCATAAGAACTGCTCCCATGGCATAATCACTAGTATCCGTTTGAATCTCAAATGGCTATCTAAGATCTAGAAGAGCCAATATTGGTGTTGAACTGATATTTTGTTTTAAAGAATCAAATGATTTTTGTTGTACATCTCCCCAATGGAATAATTTCTTGACACTAGTCAATGCATGTAGTGGAGCTACAATGGAAGAAAAATTAGCAATAAATTTCCTCCAATATTGTGCTACCCCTAAAAATCTTCTTACCTCTATACTTGTATTGGGCTTGAGCCAATTCACAATGACCTCAACCTTAGAGGGGTCTATCTTTAGCTCACCTCCTCTAACGATGTGTCCCAAATATACTAAAGAAGTATTGCCAAATTCACACTTTGACATCTTTAAAGACAACTGTTCTTTTCTCAAGACATCAAGTACTTTGTTCACATGCATGACAGGTTGATCTTTGGATTTTATAAATATGAGAATATCATCTAAGTAAACAATGACAAATTCATCTAGAAATGGTCTCAATACATCATTCATAACTCTCATGAAAGTAGTTGGAGCATTTGTAAGACTGAAAGGCATAAAAAGCCACTCAAACAATCCTTGTTTAGCTTTAAATGAGGTTTTCCAAATGTCCTCTTCAGCTATTATAACTTGATGATAACCACTTCGTAAGTTTAACTTAGTGAAATACTTTGCATACCTCAATTGATCAAGAAAATTGTAAATTCTTGGGAGTGGATAATGATTATTTATTGTTTTCTTATTCAATGCACAAAAATCCACACACATGCACCAAGTCTCATCCTTCTTTGGCACCAAGACAATGGGTGAACCACATGGCAAAGTAGATGGGAGTATGATATCTTTGTTCAACAATTATTTATTTTTCTTCTTGATTTCCATGCTCTCCATGATTGACATGTGATACATGCCAATGTTTGGAAGTGGAACATCCTGTTGCAGCTGTATCTCATTCTGAATTCCCCTCTTGGGAGGTAACCCCTTTGATTCCTGAAACATCTCGCCATGCTTTATTACCACATCAAACAAATCATATTTTAACTTATCATCACATCCTTCAAAATATTCATAATCTATATCACTCTTTTTCTTGATCATAAGAAGAACAAAATTTTTACTTGCATTTACTAGTCTCTTCATCAGCCCTGCATTAACCAAAGAAATGTTTAACTTTTTGTGATGGGCTCTCACAATATACTCCACTCCATCCTTTAGAAATAGATATTTTTTCTCATGGCATAAAATACCACTTTCCTATCATACAAATATGGGCTTCCCAAAATGATTCCTGAGATGTCAAGTGGAACTACATCTAACTCAACTTCATCAATGATTTTTTAGTAATGGAAAACCTGAATAAGCATTTCCTTATAACCTATAAAATTGCATTATTGACTATTCAAACCAAAGGATATGGCTTGTGATGAGGTATAGTTTCAAGGTTAAGATTTTTGACCAAGTCTTCTGAAATTAAGTTCGATTGTGACCCACTATCAAATAATGCATCAATATTTGTATGATTTGAAATTACCCTTACATGGAACAATTCTATTCTTGATTATTCATTTTGAGTGTTGTTATGACTATGTGAGGAAATAGGTCTTGCAATATATTCTTTTCCTTTTGTGACCATGGCTGAAATCTTGGTCTCATCACTAGAATTGGATCCAAGATCATGTTGTGTGGTAGCGGTCATCTTTTGTTTCCCCTTATTGTTTGGTTTCTTAGGCCTTAGTTCGGGATGTAATTTCCAATAATGGGTTTCATCATGCTCCGCCTTTGAACAATGTTGGCATATATTTTTCTCCCCTTCTTTCGTTACAGTTGCATTCTTCTTTCCTTTCCATTTTCCACCCTTCTCTCTCTACTTACCCTTGAATGGCTTCTTCTTACTACCCTCTTCCTGAATGTTCTTTCCTCTTGCTTCAAGGTGCGTGGCTTGCACACATACCTCATCTAAATTTCTTGGATTAAACATAAGGATAGTATGTTTTAAGTAGGAATGTAAACCCCCAATATATTTTAGCAGTGTATCTTTGGAATTCAAGTTTACTCCTAACAACAAAGCCCCTTTCCTAAAATCCTTGGTATAGTCTTGAACTGTTTGGCCCTTGAGTTGCCTAAAATTTTTCCAATTCATAATGGATTTTTACATATAGGCTAAAGGATAAAACCATATTTTAATTAAAGAAGTAAATTCAACCCAAGAAATGGATATCTAACCATGAATTTGCATTTCGTCTTGGGTCTTTGCTTCCCACCAAACTATTGCTACTCCTTCTAGCCTTAATGAAGAAAACTAGATTTTTATGTCATCTTCTGGAAGGTTTTGAATTCTGCAATAAACCTACAATTATCGAATCTAATTACCTAACTTTTCTGCATTGACCTCACCATTGTACATGGGAAGTTCAAACTTAATGTCCAATTTGAGTAAGGGAGTTTTTACCTTTGGGATTTTTAAATAAGTATGAACAATTTTTGTGGTGGAAGTGGAAGGTGATGTTGTCTGAGATGATGAGGATGATGAAGATAATGAGGAAGATGATGAAGATGGTGGAGATGGAGGAGGCTTTCCTCCATTACCCTTTGACTCCATCTTTTTATCTTTTTTATCTTCTGAGCTTCCCTCTCCATGTGGGGACTTAGAACTCTCTGTAGCCATTCTAATATTCCTCTCTTCATACAAGACTCTAACCATGTTAGTTAAGTCATAGAAATATTTCTTGAATTCTTCCTCTTCTGAAGGACCTCCAGTCTCTCTTTCTTCAAACATGATGGCTTTGGATTCAAGCTCAGCTTCTGGTATTGCTTGTACCTCCTTAATCTCAATTGAAGTTAAAACTTGAGGTGCTTCAAGTGCAGTTGGGATTGGAACTTTGGGTGGAGATTGTGGCCTTGTAGCTCTCCTTCTTCTGGGCATTACCTCAAGAGTTGCAATCAATAGTTTCCCTTCTCCTCTCTGTAACTTCAACCTTGTAAGCATAAAAAATTTGCAACCATTAAAACCCTACTTGCACAAAACTCAAGCAATCAAGAAAATAACCTTTGCTCTGATACCAACTTGATTTGTTGTTGAATGTTATTTTTGTTGTGCTAATTTCAATTTCAGAATTAAAACAATTGCTTATCATTCACTTCATGTGCATAGGTTTCCTTTATGGTGTTTGTGAATGAACATGTAAATTTTGTCAAGTTTTATGTCAAATTGATGAGAAAAATAGCATGAAAGTAAAGTGATGAACAACAAAAAACAAATGTACAACAAACCATCAAAATGAACACTTAACATAGTGTTTTGATGAAGGAGTTCACCCCTTCAGGGCTACATCTCATTGGTCCAACTTCCATGGCTTGGGCCTTTGTATTACCTAAAAATGAGAAAAAGTGATATTTACCATGCTATAATGCTCCTGAAACCTGCTTCAATGTGCTTATAACATCAAAATAATATAAGAATTCCTTTTCCTGATCCCAATTTGGTCGAAAATTGCAAAAGTGATGGCCAAAACAGTTTCTCCTAGGAATTCTCCACTAAAAATGGAGAAACTCCAGTGAACTACGCTAAATGTGGAGTTAGTGCTGAATTTAGGGGCTTCACCAAATACTCCACCAACTTAACACCGCATTAATTAAATGATAAGCATAGTTTAATTAGTTGTTAACCCCACTTAGCGCTAATCGTGTGCGATTAAGGTTAGTGCTGACCAACGGTTTGTGGTAGTGGTCACATGGTGGCGTTAAATGCAAATAGTTATGTAGTAGCACTAACCATCAGTTCTTAGTGTTTGGTCACATGAGAGGGGGATGTCCCATGAGGTTGGCTCCCTCCTCCCCCCAACTACCAAATCATACCATAATAATTACAATTCGAGACCATAATATGTTAAGAAACAAAGTGGTGGTATAGTGGTAAGTTGTGGGTACTGTGTGGGTGAGGTCGTGGGTTTGACTCTGATAACCTACCACAAAATGTTACCACTACATGTGATTAATGTCTGACATTTGGGGAGGAACACGTGGCGGCCTCTGGGCTTGCCACATGTCCCCTCCTCATTGGTCCTTCTTCCAACCAATAAAATGAAGCCAACTCATCACACTGCAGAACAATCACAATGCACCACTTGGTGAGATTCCATTAGCCATTGACCAAACTTGACCTACCTAGTCACTTGCCACATTAGCAGTATGGACCGCTGACTGTGTAGTGACTGCACGTTTTTTTTGCAAAATTCCTATGTTTTGGAAAGTGAACAAAATGCAATATCTTCCTCATACGAGCTCCATTTTGAGTGAAACGAGTTGCGTTGGGATCATATCACGGATACAGACAAACTTGTTCAGGTTTTGAGTGATTCTGGGCACTTTGATGTTTGAGCTAAATACTGATCTCTTGATCAATAACCCTCCTTTATTTGCTCCATGAAACTTTTATTCTTGTTGTACCATTCTTTATGTATAACTAATTTTCTCTTGTTTTTCTCATATAACTGCTCAACCTTCCTCATGGCCACATCTAAAGTCTTGGGATCATCAAATTTGACCTTGTCTGCATAGATTGAAGGTATACCACTAACATATCTCTAAATTTTAACCTTATCATCTTTAATAAAACTAACATACCTTAGTATCTTTGTAAATTTTTGACCAAATTCCTTCATGGTCATATTACCCAATTTTAACTCGAAGAATTCTTGCATATTCTTCTCAAATTAATTTTTAGATAAATACTTCCTTTGAAAGTGTTCCTTAAACTTTCGCAATGTTAGCATCTTTTCATGTACATGCTCGACTTTATTAAGTTGTTCCCACTATAGTTGAACCTTACCCTTTAACTAGTATATATAAATTTAAGCTTCCATTTTTGAAGAGTAATCAAACAACTACAAATACCTCTGCATCTCCAATAACCAGGACTCTTCTTCTTCAACCTTTTTTTGTTCCCTTTAAAAGTGGGAGGTTTAATATTCTTCAACTCTCCCTGGAAGATGTCCCTGTGAGACTTTTTCTTGCTAGATATCCTCAAACGTGATACAGTAGGGCTTTTCTTAGTGTTCGAGGTGGTAGATTATCTCTTACATGATCTCCTTCCTGCATACAGGTATTGCTGGTCATCACTCTTAACTTATCTTGAACTTACAATGCCTCACTTATCATACTTATTCTCAAATTTTCAAGCTTGCTTAGACTTAAATTTTTGGTCTAACTCTTACTAAATTATGTTCAAACTATGGAAAATACGAGTATTAAGTTCTTGTTGATATTTAAATAGTCTGACATTATGATCTTTAACGTTGGGAACCTCCATTTTAAGGCTTCTCATATCTCCTCTAGATCTATGTTTTCCTACCTACTATTTTGTGACCATTTGATTCCATCCCTACATCCCCCACACTCATATCCTCTACTCTGACTTCTTCTTCTAAAATGTTAATATCCGTCATATCTCCCATTTCTTCAATTGTCATAGTTTTTTCTTTCTTCTTGACCTACATTCTTCTTTCAAAAAAAATTGGCAAAATTCTTACCTAATTCAGAACTCCAATGATACTGACGCATTCTACTCGTCAGTAAATTTTTGTAAACTGCGATCTTGTGAAGTTCCAATGCTTGAGACGAAGTTTACATCCTTTGGAAATCGAACATAAATTCTCCTCTCCATACACTTATAGATTTCTTTTAATTTCCGGAAATTTTCTGTGCTCAAATTCAATTTCTACTTGCCTAGATGCATTTTGCTTGATGTTCCCTTTCTTTTGACTACTCATACACCAAATTCCAATTATTGAGAACAAATATATGCCCTTCTGAATTTTTGTATCTCTCGCTCTCTACTCATTGACTGTTGTAGGGTTGTAATTTTTATTAATTTGTCAGGATTAAATTCAATTTTTTATTATCGTGCCTACATTATTTTCATTCAGCTACAACTTATGCTTTTAGGAACCTAGCCAACACGCCTTGGCTAATTCCATGCCTTGCACATGGGCCCACTTCTTCCTTATCTTGCACGTGGTCCAAATAAATTGCACACTCAAGCATTATAACACGTTAGTTAATTAACCTATATCCATATGTTCGCTTATATATGTGTATATATGGTTCACAACTATCTCAATGTATTGAAACCAACATGTATGACTAAAGTAACCCGAAGAAGATACAATATACTAGACACTGATAGATACATATACATATAAAACTTATATATATTATATATATATATATATATATATATATATATATTATATATATATATATATATATATTCACCATTGGCCTAAGATTTCATTTATATATAAATATACACATATAAATCAACTTATAGACTATGAAAAAGAAAAAAATTATACAATAATACGCCAAACATATATACTAGCATTTGCACCAAAAGGTATAAAGGAAACGCTAATAGTGATTTTGCAATTCTTTTGACCCTTCAAAGAAAAATGTCTACCAAACAACTTTGTTAACAAATAATAAATTGAAAACCATTGTTGAGAATAAGATTTGCATTTACTAACTTCAAATTCATTAAAATATGCATTGCAAATCTCTTTGCATGCAAGTTAAGAAAGTGAAACATCCTAACAATCACCTTGGTTTTATGCCAGGTATCCTTAACACCATTATGAGTGGTAACAAAACTTAAGCTAGTTTAACCAATTATAGTAAAATGTATAGCAACACTACCTTTTGTTTGAGAACAAGAATTGTAACTTTTTAAGAAGATGCAAAAGGTTGCTAGCTTTTACAAAATATTCAATTCACTGTAAAGTAGATTAATGATTATCCCTTTTAATGATTCATGTTGGAAGTTACCCTGTAGTTTTTTAGACTATTGTAAGTAGAAAAAGAGTGAAATAATTGATGAGAGTATGTCTTGAGTTGCTTACAATTATGATTCTCCTCTATCATCTATATTTTATAAGCTACCTATAACTAGGTCAATATCAGAAAATTAACAACACTGTAATCATATAATAAGATTCAAAACCATAGGAGCTCGAAAGGACACGATTCATGAATTGGAATAACTTCTAGAACTGGAAGCCCCTACTAAATGATATTACAATCTTGAATAAAAGAATAATTTTGTTTCAAAGGTTTAGCCCATGAGGCAATACACATCCTGTGCTTGCTTGCAATATGGCTTTTACAAAACCATGTCGATCCATTCCATGGCATCACATATTTCTATGCCTTCATAAATCTTTGTCACTTCAAGATAGGGTCCACATAAATATATTACAACATCATCGATTGACATTGCACTAAAGCATGAATTGACCCACAATCATTGCTTCATTGCATTTGATTTTTCACTACCTTTCCACCAATTCTTGTTTCATCTCATTTGGATGCACGATTTGTAAATGGTGCGAAGTTCGATGATTTTTACCACCTAAACTAAAAATGTACAAAATGTATATTATTTTAATCTTTGTAAATAAATTACTTTCAAAATGTAAATATTGATTGAGATATTAATCTTTATTAATTTAATTATTCTATTTTAACTGTCCTATCAAAACCACTGCAGCGGAAACTTATATATATATATATATATGAGAAGTTTATTTCAATTTCAATTTTAGAAATTTATGAGATCTGAAATCCTGAAATTACACAATGGCTATAGGTTTTGGTGATCGAGACTTCTTCTTCAAAGTGATTGTCCCTTATGCAAGGGAGGGAGGTCCCAATCCACGTGAGCCTCACATATACTCAGCTCCCTCCTCTCAGCTCAGCTCGGCTCCCTCATATTTCATAACTATTTTTAAAATCATTCCCCGAAACCCTTATTCCTCCAGAGCTACAAAATCCTCCCTTATCTCTCCTCTCTCTTCCTCCGGATTTCAAAGCTCTCATATACTTCGTAAATTATTTGAAAACCCTCTGAAATTTCTACCTCCAAAATTCTCCCTCTTCTCTAACCTCACCTCTCCTCCTTACCTCAGACCCACCTCACTTCGGAGCTCGTACTTCTTGTAACTCCTTTTTTATTCAACACTTGGAATCTTCCTCCTCCGAAATCCATACCTTTGATACCCTTATAACTCCCAAACCACCTCCGTTCCTCCATTAAATTGTTATGGGCTCATTTACGAGACCCAAAGCCACTCACCCACATTTTAATATTTTATTAATATTTGTTTATAATATAATTTTTAATATTTAATTAGAATTTTTATTAGTTATTAGATTATTTGTAGTTAATTTATTTTAATTTGGTATATAATTAATTCAATAAGTTTAATTAATTAATAATTATTTAAATTTAATTGTATAGTGAATTAGGATTAGAATTTTTAATTAAAATTTACTAATTTTGGTCGAGGCATGTATTTTTTTAGATTTCTAGTAATTCTGATATTTTAGCTTTGGAGAGGCACATCTCAAGATTTACTTGACCAAATGAAGCTCACTATAGTTCGTTGGAAAGCTAAGACCGAGGAGCTAAGACCGAGGAGAATAATCTGGGAATGTTAAATTTAATAGATTTATTCATTTAATGATTCAAACATTCAACAAAAGACAAAGTGGTGAATTTGCAACAACAATTGGTTTTTCCTAATTTGATTTGGGCAAATTTCATTGCTTGAGAAAAATGTTGTCACTAATCCATCCTCTAGCATTGCTCAAAAAACTAATCAAATCCATTTGAAGCAATCATAGCATGAAATTTCTTTGGATTTTATTTATTTTAATTCAACAATTTCACAAGAGTTTATTTTTGTGATTTCTAATATGCAATTTAATTTATTTTTATTTTTATTTTGATTGGTTTGTAGCAGGAGATCAGTTGGAGAAGTTTATATATGATATATTTTGGAGCAATGGAAAAACACTAGCAAAGAGAAAAAAATGGGAATTTATAACTCTAATTCAGGATCTGGAAAATTACTCTCAACAGTTTTCCATTGTTAGAGATTTTTGTAATTATTAAATGTCAGTTTTGAGAATGAGGAAGGAGTTCCTCATCTTTGTAACTAGAGGCTTCGAGGGCACTATTGTATCGGAGATTATAGTTGTAGGTGAGAGGAAAACTTCATATCTGAGGTGTTATGGGAAAATTCTATGATTTTTCTTGCTGTGTATTTGCACTTTTGTGATGTATTGTAAGTTGAATTATGGAGAGACAAAACATTTTTGAGTTCTGAAAGAGATCATTGTTTTGCACCATTGTAAGCAATTTCTTCAAGGAGTTGAAGTTTCTGAAGGACTGCAAAATATGTAATGATATTTTGGTATGATTTTAATAAATTTTCATTCCAATGCACTATTGTTTGGATTGTAAGTTAATCTGCTATTACTATAATTTCTCTAATTGATTTTAATTTATGTTCTAACGAGTGTATTGCTTTATGATATTGGTACTATTATCGTATCAATTGTTTTATGCTATTAAAGTTCTGTAGGATCTAACTCTGAAGAACAGAACATAGCTAGAGTTAATACGAATTCATTGAGATTCAAATGTATTCAACAATAACTATTTATTGTCTAAATACATTCCCATTTTGTTTTCTCTTGCATTAATTAAATGAACCACTTCTTTAATTAATTAAAATCATATAACGAATTCAATCATACAAGAAATCCTCTTCTCCTAATTATTTAGTTCATCTCTCTCAAATTGAAAAGGGCTATTCTTTCCAATTCGAGATAGGATTCTTTTTTTTTTTCTTGCATATTCGAGTAAATCTACATTTATATTTAATTGTGCATCCTAGAAGTCCCCTTACATAGGGGCATACTTTAGGTGTGGCTTACTTGAGCCATAGAGCCAACTGAAGGATTTGCTTGCATGCATGTGCACAATAGGAGGATAAATCTGATTTCTATCATTCTATGGATAAGTAATAGATATGTTATAAGCCAACAGATAGAGAGAAAGGGTAATTGGACCCAATTGAATTAGTCAGAACCACTACATCAAACAGATAAGAGCCTAGTTGGGGCTCTAACTCGGTGGCCTTTGTCACATGGATGAGATCATTTTTGACCATTAACATTTTTGGTGCTAGATGGAGGGCCATGATAAATTCTTTCTTTGAAGATTTTATGCTTTAAGATTTTATATTATTACTATGGATCCACTTAAAACATCACCTTGGAGTTTCTTTACTGGGCTTCCACCAACTTCCACTCCAACAAACTTAGTTGAGACTTTGTCTAAGATCAAATTCGATGGTAATACTTATGCTTTTGATCATCTCCTTCAGTTTATTTTAAATTGTAATACTTTAAATAATGCCAATCCTCCACAAATTACAATTGCAAATACTATTAATTATCAATCTCAACCTGAGGTTGTTGCTGCTCAAACAAATGATGTTCATTTCAGATCTATTGTGAATTTAAATAATGTTGATATGTCTAATGAAATGGAAAATCAATATGATGTAGAGTACACTAACAACAATTAATTCAACAACAAACAAATCAACTATAGAATGGTATAAATATACAAACTGCTACAATTAATTTAGAATCTTCTTCTATTGGTAATAAATCTCAAGTTAAGGAAAAAACTAACAACAATTTGTAGATTAATAAAACACATGGTAAATCTGATTTTTGTCAAGACATTGATCAACAATCTGAATTTTGTAATGGTTCAAATGTGGAAAAATCTATTGTGAAAAATAAGCAATCTTTTGTACATAGAGAAACTTTCAGGTATATATCTTCAACCTCATATTTTTGTCTCTATCCAGCTATTTTTAGTAACAATAAATTAATTGATAACCAATCAATAGTCCTTGTGAACACAGATTCAATATTTGAAAACATAGGAATCATTATTAATAATAAATTATTGTCTACTTCTGATATGGGTAGAGAAAATTCAATCAATAATATTTTCAACTACCCTGAAGATTCTCTTAATATGGAATTTAATTACTGGCCTGGTTCTGATTTATGTCATTCAGAAGAAAATAACACTAATGAAATTATTTATGATGATGACTTGAAAAATTAAAATGATTAGCCTTTTTTCTCTTCAAATTTGGTTTTGACTCATTCCCATATTCCTAATTTCTTAAGTGAACCTATTTTTGATGATGGAAAGAACATTAATCAAGAAAGTATTTCGGTCCATTCACATTTTCAAACATTCAATCATCATAGTAATTTTGGCATTCAAGAACCTATCCCAATTTTTTATTCCTACGATGATGGAGTACCCTTTTTGGACCATAAGCTTGGAATCCTCTCATTTCTGCAAATGAATGCTGACAATAATTTTGATTTCATAATTTCTATTTGTGAGAAAGAAATTTTTGCAAGCAAATCCCAGTTGTGTTGTACAATTATTTGTAATATTAATGTATATTATAATTTGCCTTTTTCTCATTTTCTTTAGTTTGAGTTTGTTTTTCTTTCAAATTTCATTTTTGAAATTTTAAACATACTATGCTCACAATTTGAGCATTATAAATATAGAATCTTATCAAGTGCATTAATGAGCACATATGAAAATGAATTTCAAGCATGAACATCAACTACTTCTTAGTTTGAAATTTTATTTGATGATCATGTTTGGCCAATTTATGTATGATGTTCAAATGAGTTCTTTGCAAACTCAAGTACTTGAGAAGGTATCATTACATTCTGGCCAGCAAGAGAAGATTTATTTTTATGCCCTTTCTTTTGCACATGATACAAAGGAACCAACATTTGGAGAATCAAGATATATCATTTGAAGATGTTTTGTTTTATACTTTGAATTCCTTTCAATCATTTGCAGAAGTACATGTTGATTTTTATGATCCTATAGGCGTATGGTTGGAAGAATTTCAAAATATATATATTTTTAAATAAGTTTATTTTGTTGAACTTGTTAGATGTACATAATATATTGAATTTTCCTTTTGATAATCTGGCTATAATTTTATTTACGTTTATAACATTTAATATTTTTATATGCAAAAATAAAACTAAGAGAATGGTTATATTGGAAGTATGACTGTACTTAGTCAAAAATTTTCATCCATATAGTTAGGATAATAATAGGACTAGTGTAGTTAGTTTGATTTATGTTTTGTTTCTTCTTTAATAATACAGGTAGAATAATAAAATAAATAAGTAAGCTCTTTACATACCATTAACATGCTCAGGGGAGTATCTTTCTTTTCATCGAAAATACATCTAATTTTTGTACTCTGTATTAATTATTTTCCTTATATTTATTTTCCTTTATGAGTCAATGATCATTTTCTTATTTATTTTTTATGTAGCTGAAATTGAATGCTTGGCTTCTTCTTGTTTAAATTTTTCATGGGCATGTAGCTTCCTACATTTCAAATAATTAATTAAAAAGCCTACAAGAAAAGGAAATTACAAAAAAAATTGCACCAGTTGGAAAAGTGCTCCTATCCACCTCTGTCCATTCTGAATCTTAAATTTGTCGAGTTGATTTGAGCCTCTATACTACACTCGTTCATCTTACATCCACTTTAGTCACATTTCCTTCTTTTGAGATGATTAAGAGCCTTCTTACTTGAAAATCGCAGAATCTCAGACCTTTTCTACTTGTCTCACTCTTAAAAATAATTATTCCGAGATTATTTCCCTCGAGACTTCAAACCTTCAAGCTTATCGGACTCTCAGGTTTTTATTATATTAGAATCATTTTAAAATACATTCTTAAATTTTCCTCCCCGAGATCCACATGGCCTATTTTATTTTTCTGCTCGAATTCTTCAGTCTCAAAATCTCATAAAGTTATATTAAATTATTATTGTATCTGAGTTTCCAATATTATGTTTTTATCCAATAGTAATCTTGGGCTTCCTTTTTATCATAACTCTATTTAAATACATTACAAGAAATATTTATATATCTAGAATTTGATATCGTAAGTGAGATTCAATTAAAAATCCAAAAAACAATTCCATAAAAAATGTTTTAATAGCAAAGGCTTTGTTTATCAAAGTTTTGTTGATTGGGGAATTTTTTTATTTCGGAAGCCTTGTTTATCGGAGCTCTTACCTTCGACACATCATACTTTGGATATTTCAATATTTGAAGAAGGCAATATTGTAAGTCCATTTTAAATAACCCTTCGATATTTCTATCCCAAAATATGATGTGGCAATATTCACATGGCTTCCCATCATTACACTTAATGGATTTAAATGTGATTTTACTCGTCTCGAAAGCATAAATTATTCACATTTAATTTTCTTTAATTTTATTGGCATCTCGGAATGTTGACATATTGGATTATTACAATCTTGTAAGTTAATTTGAATTCTCTCTGAGATCTTTATCCCAAGATCTTACATGATACCTTTCATGTGGTTTTAAAGCGATCTCATAGACTTTTAGTTAACTCATTCATTACTAGAAAGTTCAACCTATCACTATACTTACATGGAGTCCTCTTTGATTATCTTCGTATATATATGTTGACTTCTATATTATCATGGTGTTAGAGACCTTGGATGTATTCTTAATTATAATTTCAACAAACTTCCAAGAATTTATTTCTCGGGATGACTAAGTGACTTTTGTGATATGCATTCTTCATGGTGTGCATATGGATCTTATTGTTCTTCCTTCATTGGACATACATCCTCACATGTATAGTTGGGCCTCTTTTTACTTTTAACGGCAGTCTTCCTAGCCAATGTAAAGTTCATCACCTATGGCTTGCTTATGTTTTGATCTTTGCCTCGTTATTGGATGGTCATCTCATCATCCCTTTCATATTTTAGTGTGCATCCTCGTTTTCTTTTCAATACATTTTTGAGCATCTACTATGGTAATGCAACAATTGGTGAGTAGATTTGGAACATGCAAAGGCAATGGATCATGGTAAATTTATGTTTGAATTCTCTTGTGGTTTTCTTATATTACTCCATACTTATCCTGCACAAGATTTAAATCCTCTCCACATACACATAAGTGTTACATAAGTTGGGACTTGGTCTTGATTTTTGAGGTCTTATGTAAACCTTGGAGTTGATATGAAATTTGAAAAAGAAGAGAACAATTGTTGCTACAATTCATAGAGAAGGAGAACATTTTCATTTTTGATGAATTTGTTTACTTCTGATTCCTTGAGCACGAAATATTATTTTCTTAGCTTTACTACTCACTATATTTTAGATCTAATAAGTGACTATTTTGGGCCAATGAAAACTTCAAAGAGTACAACTTCTTCATGCTTTTAATTCAAATTAAAAGAAGAGGTTATCTTTTGTTGGAGAAAATTGACATCTCCGAGGTAAACTTTTAATGAAATTCTTAAAATTGTGAGTTTCATATGCCCACTTTCATCCTTTTCCATTTCTATACATTTTTGTTTCAGCTTTGTTTTTAGTTTCATTGATATCAACCTTTGTTTTCCAGATCTTCAAGAGTTTCTTCACACCCATACAACCTCAGATTTGAAACTCATTATCCTTGTTCTACTTTGGACAAGCGGTTATGATTTTCAACAAATAAACTAAATTGGGGAGTCCCTGAACCTTCAATTTGTTTTATAAGTATTTGTTTTATTAGAAAATTGTTAAGATGTTCTTATGAAACCAGAAAATTTGCAAAGGGTAGAAAATTCTCATTTGACTTAATTTTACTTCATGAATGTTATTCACTTTATGGTTTGAGAGGCTAATTATTTATAACTCAACAAGATAAAATTTATTAAAATATCAACATAAGATACACACACATGTTTATCTTATTTTACTCTTTTGTTGAGACATTTTTATAGTTAGTCTTCTTGAGGTTTCCTTTTAATTTTGGATTTTTATTTTATTTTCTTTTTCCTTGTTTGACATTTATGGAGTAAGTTGATTTCTTTCATTTTAGTTTGGATTTATTTTTCCTTTTTGTTGTTGGTAATGGTTTGGTTTCGGGTGATACCACCAAGATTTATTTAGAAGGAATTTTTCTTACCCAACATTGGTTAGAATACTTGGGAAATTTGTCCTTGTCTATTTCAATGGGTTTCATTTACTTTCAAGGGATATTTTTACAGAATCCTAAAGCCCTCTTGCTTTAAATATTTTACATGTAGGAACATGCATCCTTCCTAAGTTACATAGTTCATATTTTCAAGGAAAGAACTCCCCTGAGTTTAACTCAATGGATACTTCCCATTTGTCCACTTTATAAAAGCCTCTGAATGAACAGTCACAGGGGAAGGATATGCAGTCAACATTATGGAATTATTATATCCATTTGCATAAATCTCTTTTACCATCCCACCCTTTTCACTCAGCTACATCCTAAACATCGCTTGCAAATGTGATTATCAAAAGGTTGATTAAGAGGGGAAGCATGGGAAATACAAGGAAACCCGTCAAGGCTATGGACGCTTGTTGGCAACGGGGCCATGCTTGTATGACATAAAATACAACTTCGTCGAGGTACTGACTAAGCTCCTTGACAACGAAGAAATGTCAGAGACCATTCATATCGATGGATATATTATTTATCAAAAACCCCTTATATGTACATTCTTCTATTACTCATACAAGGTAATATTAAATATTAAATGTTCCCCGAAATTTAGATTCATGAAGTTAGACTTAGTTTTCTTTGATTACTTATCTTTTTGAATGTATATTGATTGATTCATTAATGTGGGACACATGGGGAATGCATCGCTTGCAAATGTGATTATCAAAAGGTTGATTAAGAGGGGAAGCATGAGAAATACAAGGAAACCCGTCAAGGCTATGTACGCTTGTTGGCAGTGGGGTCATGCTTGTATGACATAAAATACAACTTCGTCGAGGTACTGACTAGGCTCCTTGACAACGACGAAATGTTAGAGACCATTCATATCCATAGATATATTATTTATCAAAAACCCCTTATATGTACGTTCTTCTATTACTCATACAAGGTAATATTAAATATTAAATATTTTCCGAAATTTAGATTCATGAATTTAGACTTAGTTTTCTTTAATTACTTATCTTTTTGAATGTATATTGATTGATTCATTAATGTGGGACACATGGGGAATGTTTTACTATTTGACGGTTTAATAGAATTCCTCATTTTAACCTTTGGGTAAAGATAAAATTAGCACCTTTTTAACCAAAGATAACTAGTTTTTCTCGACGTGTCACCATTGTTGTGGTGAAGTCATAATCCCCCCATTTTTAGCTTATTATCTTTTTAATCATAATGGGGACCCTCTACATGATTTTTTGGCTAAATCTTTTTTTACTATTTTCTTTTGGTTGTGATAATTTTGCGAGATATATATATTTTATATATAATATATTTTTATAATATATCATATATTATTTATAATATTCGGATTTCCATTGTGATTACTTCTTACATTTGATTTTTTGCTACCTTTGATCGATTTTGTTTATCTCTTTTTATGCACATTTAGATGGTGCTTATCTGAGTTTGAATGATTTTCCACCTAGGCTAAAATCTAACAAAATGGAAATTATTTTAAGCTTTATAAATAAATCACTTTCAAAAAATAAAATATTGATTTATATTTTTTTTTTAATTATCTTAATTATTTTAATTATTTTTTTTTATGTTCTATGAACCACGGCACCGAAAAAGATTATTATATATATAATATATTAATATTAATATTCAAAATCTGACCCCTTCAAAAATCTGCCCCAATCTAGAGTTTATTTAAATTTAATTTTAAAAAACTTGTGAATCTAAGATCTCGAAATTACAAAGAGGCTATAATTTTTTGTGATCCTGACTTATTATTCAATGTGGTTGTAGTTTATACGAGGGAGGGAGGTCCCACTCCACATGGACGTCACCTCACCTCATCTCCCTCCTCTCACATCTCACATCATCTGGGATCCCTCATATTTCATAACTATTTTTAAAATCATTTCTCGAAACCCTTATTTCTCTGAGCTATGAAATCCTCTCTTCTCTCTCCCCCTCTTCCTCGGGATTTTGGGCTCTCATACACTTCGTAACTTATTTGAAAAACCCGTGAAATTTCCACCTTTTAAATTCTCCCTCCGAAATACCTCACCTCCCTCTTCTCTTACCTCATCCCTCCTTACCTCAGACCCACCTCACTTCAGAGCTCGTACTTCTCGTAACTACTTTTTAATTCAACTCCTGAAATCTTCCTCTTCTGAAATCCATACTTCTGATACCCTTATAAATCCCAAACCACCTCCATTCATCCATTAAATTGTTATGGGCTCATTTACGAGACCCAAAACCGCTCACCCACATTTTAATATTTTA
>APFE030242443.1:163727-193597 GCA_000404065.3 Pinus taeda
TTATAATATGATTTTTAATATTTAATTAATAATTTAATTTATTAACTTTTTAAGTTAATTTGTAATTAATTTAACTTTAATTGATTTGTATATAATTAATTTAATAAGTGTAATTATTTAATTTTTATTATACAATTAATTATGATAAGAATTTTTAATTAAAATCGCTTAATTTTGGCCCAAACATGCATTTTTCCAGAACTCTGGTAATTTTGACATCTCGATTTTGGAGAAGCATATCTCAAAATTTATTTGACCAAATGAAGCTCATAATAGCTCGTTAGAAAGATAAGACTGAGGAGAATAATATGAGAATGTTAAATTTAGTAGATTTAATCATTTGATGACCCAAAAATTCTGAAAAATACAAAGTGAAAAATTTGTAACAACAATTTGAATAAAGTTCATGCCATTTGAGCTACTATTGATATATACAGTGTGAGAAACGACAATTGAAACACCAGTTGTATCTATGAAAATACCAAGAAGGGAATTGTGGGACTGCCAATCTAGCCAAAACATTCTTACAATATCTCTTGCATGAATATGTGTAAGGTGTTGCAAGAAGGCCTTCAGCTTACTGAGGAGGTCAATAGCTAGTTGTAGATGACAGAGAAGGAAAACTGATTGTGAAAGGTGTCTGGCCTTTATGTCAAGAAGAGAAACTTGTTGGGCATGTATCTCTTTACAATATTCATATAGTAGGGGTAGGTACTCACTGTTCATCTTGATAGTCCGATAGTATGAAAGAGCAAAAAATACAATAGTTGTTGAATTACTTGAATGCCATAAGTGGAAACCATATTTTTTCTAGTATAAATAAAGGAAAGTGTAAAACATTGATGAAATGTAAAAAATACTACAAGGATAACAATTTGTGGGGGAGGATGATTTTATTTATTTGAAAGAATAAAAACATGTTGAAAATGCAAGTCAGCGTTGCAACAAATATTTTTGGAAGAAGTAGAGTATGTTTCCTCCCACCAAAACGAAAATATAGAGGTGATAAAGTATTGTAGATGGTGGATGGACATAAAAGTGAAAACTGTGTTAAGGAGCACAGGGGGAATTTTAGGTGAAACTCTACTTACTGGAAAGGAATCAAAAGGTATTGGATGCAACTATGATATTGTAGATGCTTGTAAAGACTTTGAAGTTAAAATGGACTCTTCTTGTTGCCTACATTTGACATAAGCATTGCCTTGCATGTTGGAGTAGCGACTGAAGGAAAATGATGGGGAGATGCGAAGGTCAACCAAGGTTCTGACTCTAGAGATGGTAGTGAATGTTAATCCTTGTCATTTTATGTTTCCAATGTCCATTATTGCCTTTGCCAATGTCATTCCATGTGATTTATATATTTTCAAGCCCCATTCCATTCGAAGCAGAATTTGTCGATGAGAACCTTGTGTTAATCGGGGGAGTGGAACATATGTTGGGTTGAAGGAATCCCATGGTGGGCCTCTGTATTGGAAGAAGTCAACAACAAAAAATGATGGAAATTCAGGGGGTTTTTATCCAGGTGCATAGAAAATGGAAACAAATTTTCCAAGGGCTCCATTGACAAGACCTTCTTCAACCCATAAGTTGCATGTGAGGAAAACATATTGTTCATTGGAAATAAGAAATTTTGCATCCAAATGTTCATATTATTCTTGCATACCAAGAGGATTGTGGTTCCTTTTCTCTGTGTAGGATCGTGCAATTGGCATGTTCAATATTTTTAACATCCCTTTGTTATATACTACAATAACTAGGTTGGTTGGATATATGTGCATTGCATTGTCAAATTCATTCCATCCATAGTAGGTGTTGCATTCCTAATATTTTCAAGAAGTTGGTGAAATGCAACCTAAGTAGCATTGACCCCTTGTTGATGAAAGATGGTAGATAGTGTGATGATCATGTCAAAGTTGTGCCGAAGGGAATACCGCATGAAGTGTCGACATACATGGGGATGTAGTCTACATGAGTTAGTTTCCCAAGATCCAAATGAGAATGATAGGCTGATTTCTGAAATGCATACTGCAATATGAAGGGAATACCTCGCTTAAGCGATCATCTATGTGTGAAAGAAGCTTAGGCACAATAAAGCTCATCTCATCGATTAAAATGTATTTGACATGATGGATTTATTCTTGGAGATGTAGAAGTGGTTAGCCCTCAACAAGATTTATTAAAACCAAAGGAACGTGGAGGGAAGAATGGATTGTAAGTGAATTTATGTTAAACGTTGTGACACCTGTTGGAGTGAGTAGGAGCAATGGGCTTAATTGGAATTAGATTCAACAAGGAATATATCTTTTAGGAAATCAATTAAGTAAGACTTCCCCATGATAGAAGTACCTTGGATGAGAATTCTAAGTGGAGGAATGGAGGAGCTACTCCTAAAGTGGATGAGGACAATGTCGAGAGAAACTTGTTGGGTGTGTGACAACAACTCAAGGAAGCTAGGAACTGGAGAGAGGGTAGAATGGATTTGGGTGGATGAGAGACTAAACTCTATGAAATATATGGCTATTTCTTACCAAATGGAAGGGATAGTAGTATATTCCCAATTGTGGTTTGAGTCAAAGTCGTGATGGCTATGCATGTCAAGGTCATCAATTTCCATGTTTTTCCCAATATGTAGTTGAGAAAGGAATTGCCATTCATCCACGTCTACGGAAGAAGGGACAATGGGCATAATATCAGTGGATTTGTCATTATCGAAAATGGAAAGAGGGTCTTCAGGGGCACGATGAACATGCCATGCAACATATGCATGTTTTTTGTGTTCCCAACGTGAAATGATTTCTTCATTAGTGGAGGCAATGCCCAATGGGAGTGTGCAAAAAGGGAAGTATAGACGTAGTTCAGTGAAACAAAAAGAATCATAGCAATAATTAGTAGTAGAAGGAATGTAATTATAGAAAGGAAGGACATGAACAATATTGGAAGGGTTTATGTGTTTCTAATGATTTTTTTTTTTTCGACAAGCAGAGAAGGACCAAAACATGCAACTTCAATAAGAGGTAGTATTTCAAGTGAAGGAGATTTATACATGTATGCTACAATGGAGGGTGGTGTTGGGAAAGGGGAATCTCAACCATGAGAAACACTTCTAAAAATAGTTTGACTAACATTGAGGGAAACAGGTAAGCAGCTACAGAGTGAAAGGGGAAGCTTTTGCAGCATGTGACATGTCTCTTGTGTGCCAACATCCCTACCGAAAACTGTTTACGTCAAGATTTTTTGAACAACACTTACATTAGGTGTTTCAAGATGGACATTATGTGAGAGACGTGACAAAATTTGGTGATAAGTTTTCGATTTTGTTTCTTATTTAGTTGCATATTATGAGATGTAGTTGAGAACAACATGTTAAGCAAAACCGGTTGGCAGTCAATGTTTTCTCTCCATATGGACAACATGTTGGAGTTGTGCATGTTTAACTTGTTGTCATGATGTCGCGAGATTTATTTCCTCTGCCCATTGTCATCAATCATCAAAGAAGAGGTGGGATGAAAATCCCATGGAGCTCCATAGCGACAAGTAAGAGTAGCACCTTTTTAGCGAAGACATGAAGAGGGGTGGAATTTTGTATGTCATTGAACACAATTAAGAAGCTCTTCGTAGTCTGAAATGTGAGAGGATGCAAATATTGATGGTGATGGGAGGATGCATGGGTCATGCTCTGTAGAACTATGTACAAAGGTTCACTTTGTTGAGCAGGTCGATGGTTCCAACAAGAAATGTATTGATTGAAATAGTACTTTGCTTTGTCAATTGCGACTTGGTCATGCCAATTGATGTTGTCCATATCAGGTTCATTTTCCAACTAGAGGAAACCATGTATGTGTGTGGAGACCCTATGTTTCCACTCATATCAACAAAGATGAGAAAGGGTAAAGTATGAGGCAAGTGTATATGTAGAATTAAAAATGAGAGGAGAGGGATGGTTAGATGAAGACCTACACAAGTAACCTATTGCATGGAAACATTTTTGCAAGACCTCTTTGAGGAATATTGTGATTCGACAATGAATGTACTATGATGTAAGATGCATATTCTTGATTATATTGTGGAATCACCATCAAGACAATTCAAATGAATTCGTTGGGGGGGGGGGGACCACCGGGCATGACCATGTGCACATCATGCCACTTTGTTTCAACTGTGCTAAGGGTGAAGAAGAAAGTAATAATACCTATTTAAGTGATCATATTAGCGAGTTTGCCTATGTGTTTGTTTTAGAAAGAGTGTGCCACCATAAGGGATGACCCAAAACACATAATCTGGTTAGGAAGAACCAAATCAGGCATGTCATGGAGGCATGCATGAAGGTCTGTAATGGTCATTGGTAAGCCATCTTGAAGGCTTATTTTCACAAAAATGAAAGCAATTTCTTGGCTACGATGTCACAACATAAGGCTGTAAAAGTAATATCAGAATCTTGGATGCTTGACAAAATGGTTATCACGGTAGTGCATGAGGTTCAAAGCATATTATTGCATTTCAAATTTTCTAAGACGTGGTTGAGCGATCATGGAAACCCATGTGAGGAAGGGTGTGGGGAACACCATAGCAAAGAGGCCTTTCATGGTGTATTCAATGATAACAAAGAGTAAAACTGTGAGCTAGGGAAGTGAAGTGGTGGAATTAGGATGGGAAGAGTGCAAGTAGTTAGATATTTCTTCAATCTCAGTATGGGAATTTGGGAGTGTTGATACAAAAGAGGATGGTTGGAGGTCTATTGGGGTGGGTGGTGCAGGAATGTCATGATTTGAAGTGAGAAGGCCAAGTTATAGGTCAGGAGAGGAGGGGGTTATGTGATGGAGGAGAGAAGATATATCGGTAGGGTGATTCAGCAAGGTAGTTACTGCAACTTGGTCAACATGGACATCCTTGTAGTAGGGATCATGTGCTATTTTGTACTCCAAAGTTGCAACAACATGTGTTCTGCTTATAATGAAATCATATGCTTTATGGTTAGGTCCATGTCTAATAACAACTACGATCTCCAATTCAGAATGAAAAGTGTGGTAAGTTGTTGACAATATCAGTTATTTCTTGGAGAAAATAAATAGTATGGGCAGTGTACATGTACTGGACTCCTTGTGCATGGGTGACTTGAAATATTGGGTTAACACACACTATGTTAATTTCCTCTATTTAGTTTAGAGTAACAAGGAAAAATAATTGGTTGTCGAGATCCCTGTTGTTTGTAAGGGAAAAGCAGTGGGTGGAATTTGTAGTTACACATCATGTTGAAAAGTGTGCAACAAGAAATGCTAAATTTATGAAGTGCTAAAAATAGAACTTCTAAAAATAGCAGTTTGGCCAATGAAAATTTTGGCCACTTTGGGTGAGAGGTGAAACTACTAAAAATAGCATCTTCTAAAAATAACATTTATGGGTCCCTTCCTATTTATAGCAATCCCTGGTCTATCTATAGGAAGTAAATTCGAATTTGATCTTACCAATGGTTTGGAATATTAATTAATTAATCTCCATGAGTTAATTAGTTATGGAAACTTAAACTTGAAGTCTTTGTGAGAACATGCAATAATTTCTCCACCAATTGGGGAATGTGTCCTTGATTTGCTCCACTGGTTGAGGAATTAAGGATGAGTTCTATATTGAGAGGATCAACTGACTTAGTTTAACTTAGTCAAGTTCGGTTGGATTAATTTAACAAGTTGTTAAATTAATGAGATATAGTTTGTTGATTCTTGCATGCATGTGACAACTATTATTTTCAGATAACTGTGTATTCACTCATGGATAACTGATGCATGTCAGTTTTGTCAGAGACCAAGTTGAGATCAGAGAAGGGACAGTGTACTATCAGTTGGATGAATATTTTTCCTATAAAGGAAGCTCATCCATGATGAGGATTTATCTCCTTTAGGTTTTTGTAGTTAGATCAAAGGTTAGTGAGTGTGTGAAGAGGCCAATTCACACAGGTGGCAGCACTGGACCCCAAGGAAACTGCACAAGGAAATAGGAGGCTTGGAGGGCAGAGGTGAAGTTTTGTGAGAAGCCTTTGACCGTCTATGAGTAGCAAAGGGATTGTATTGAGACATGCACAACTTCTGAGCTAAGGCTTTGTGTAATCTAGACTATATTTCCACTTGTATGATAATACAGAGATGGGGTTTTAGGCAGGTGCTTTCCCCAGGTAAATTCTTCTATGTTATGTGTGATTGGTTCCTTCTTATCAATTATATTTGTTCTTATTGATGTTTCTCATGGTTGATTAAGCTTCCGCTAAATTATTTGTAGCAAAAAGATCAAGTGTTTTGCTTTAGTACATTGCATTAACAGGTGATCTATAGGTGGGAAATTTCTACATGCTATCGGAACTAGCTGATTTGTAGAAAACGTTCTACATGGTATTAGAGCTAGCTGATTTGTAGAAAAATTCTACAAAATTCTACATGGTATAAAAGAAAAGGTGATTAAAGCGAAGAACATTATACTGAGAGGAGATTTCAAAGTTTTGAGTTTTGGGTCGAGAGTTTGTAGAGCAGATCTGAAAATTTCTACACAAAATTTTTAGAAACAAATAGCAGATTTGGATTCCTTGCGGAAAAATACCCAAAATAATAAAAAATGGCTGAATCGGAGTTTGAATTTGGGAGATATCGCTGATTTAAAATCATCTATTTTTCTAGAAAATTTCATGACAACAGGAAAGTGGAACTAGATTGGTGTGCTAACCAAGAACCTGTATGCACCTGAGGTACAAGATGCATGCAAAGCCTTGAGGAGCAAGACAAAGGTTAGATACTTGGTGGTTGAGAGGGAAAGTAAATTACCTCTCAACATGCAGTGCTAGAAGAAGTCTCAGATGATTGTGGAAGAGCCACGATTGGTGCAACAACTTCAGGAGGTTGTGGAGCAGCCACAACAGGGGAAGCTGAGTGGAGATCGAGTAGAGACATCTACTCATGTAGAGACACCCTGTAGGGGGAAACTTCAAGCCAGGTGGGATGTGGGATCACGTGCAGCCATACCTCCAGGTAGGAGGTGGGGCAATGTGGAGTGATCATCCCAAGGAGGAGGGGTAGGATCCTTGAGGTACCCAACGTATTGGATGAGACCTTGCTACGGGAGCCCCGATGTGGAGTAGCAGGAACTGACTGATTGGGTATAGACAGATGCAGATGGAGTGGTAGAGAGAGCTACAGTGCAGGGAATCCCAGGACAACATAGAGCATGCAGGCTACAACAATGCGAGAGGCACAAGTGTGCTAGCACATAGAAGGGTGCAACGGTGCGAGATGCATGGAGATGTTGCAGTAGCAAAGAGGTCAGAGAGGGAGCACTTGTCAGCAGTAGGTAGAGCTTTAACATCAGAGTATGTTTCTAGCCCAATAGAGAGGTTAGTTGGGAGTTTTTTTTTTTGAGTGTTGCTAGAGCAACTGCACTTGCTAGATGTGTTGCATGCAGAACATTCTAGAGTTACAGGATCAGGTTCGAGAGGAATCCTTTCTTGTTGAGAGGGAGTGATGAAAAGTGTGCAACAAGAAATGCTAAATTTAGGAAGTGCTAAAAATAGAACTGCTAAAAATAGCACTTCTAAAAATAGCAGTTTGGCCAATGACCATTTTGGCCACCTTGGGTAAGAGGTGAAACTGCTAAAAATATCATCTTCTAAAAATAACATTTATGGGTCCCTTCCTATTTATAGCAATCCCTAGTCTATCTATAGGAAGTAAATTCGAATTTGATCTTACCAACAGTTTGGAATATTAATTAATTAATCTCCATGAGTTAATTAGTTATGGAAAATTAAACTTGAAGTCTTTGTGAGAACATGCAATAATTTCTCCAGTAATTGGGGAATGTGTCCTTGATTTGCTCCACTGATTGAGGAATTAAGTATGAGTTATCTATTGAGAGGATCAGTTGACTTAGTTTAACTTAGTCAAGTTCGGTTAGATTAATTTAGCAAGTTGTTAAATTAATGAGATATAGTTTGTTGATGCTTGCATGCATGTGACAACTATTATTTTCAGATAACTATGTATTCACTCATGGATAACTGATGAATGTCAGTTTTGTCAGAGCCATAGTTGAGATCAGAGAAGGGACAATGTATTATCAGTTGGATGAATATTTTTCCTATAAAGGAAGCTCATCCATGATGAGGATTTATCTCCTTCAGGTTTTTGCAGTTAGATAAGAGGTTAGTGAGTGTGTGAGGAGGCCAATTCACACAGGTGATAGTAGTGGACCCCAAGGAAACTACACAAGGAAATAGGAGGCTTGTAGGGTAGAGGAAAAGGTTTGTGAGAAGCCTTTGACTGTCCATGAGAAACAGAGGGATTGTACTGAGAGCTGCATAGCTTCCGAGCTAAGGCTTTGTGTAATCCAGACTATATTTCCACTTGTATGATAATACAGAGATGGGGTTTTAGGTAGGTTCTTTCCCTGGGTAAATTCTTTTGTGTTATGTGTGATTGATTCCTTCTTATCAGTTATATGTGTTCTTATTGATGTTGCTCATGGTTGATTAAGCTTCTGCTAAATTGCTTGTAGAGGTAGATCAAGTGTTTTGCTTTAGTACATTGCATTACCAGGTGATCTATAGGTGGGAAATTTCAACATGGTATCGGAGCTAGCTGATTTGTAGAGAAATTTCTACATGGTATCAGAGCTAGCTGATGTGTAGAAAAATTCTACAAAATTCTACACATCGAAAGCAACAGATGTTACCATGCAAAAACATTGTTTTCATACTTCGGTATGATTTCTTTGATATGGATGAGACATGCAAGGGAGAGAGGTTATCTATCTGTTCAAGGAAACGATGGTGTGTGTGGATAAGAGTGGGGCGAATGGATTTTGGGGATGGGATGGTGAATCGGCACAGGTAGATGGTGGGGTGTATGAGGTAGATGGGAAAGAAATGACAAAGAATGCAGGAAGGTGAACGTAAGGTAGAGTGGGAGTAGGAAATGTTGAAGGAGATGGGGTCGCAAGTGAAGTTTGGAGATATTGGGGAAGATCAACATTATATGGGGTTATAGTTTGACATGATTGAGGGTTCAAACTAGCTCTATATTTGAGACATTTTTGTTTTTTGTAAGTGTCTTTATTATGTGCATAGAGGAGTCTCCTGCAAACATTTCTTGAGGGGTTTCTAGAAGACTTTGGCATGTCCATCCTGATACAAACATGTAGACAAGGATATTAGTGCATATAAGAGATGAGAGAGAGTAGAGTTGAGCACAAAGAGAGAGTGAGTGGAGGAGTGTTCATAGAAGGAAGAATGTTTAATGGAATGTGAAGGAAGAACTGTAAATTCAAAAGTAAAGGAAACAAGAGAAGTGTTTTATTGTTTTCTTTCTTTTCAAAAATTGTGAAAGAGTGTGTACATCCACATATTAGTTTTTTCTTTTTTTCAAATTCGCAAAAGAGTGTGCACATCCACGCATTATTGTGCAATAGGAAGGGATGTATAAGGAAAAAGTATTAATATGAAAGAAGAAACATAAAATTAGATTCAGTAGATTTAAGCTAAATAAGAAGCTACATTTTTTAACAAGTTAGTGTTTGTTTTTAATTGCACAACACATACTTTAAAAGCTCATAAGGAAAGAAATAAGAGCTATGCTTCAGAGTACTTTGAACAAGATAGCAAGGAGGAAGCTATTCATGCAATAAGGAAGGGGATAAATGAAATAATGGGAGTGGGAATTGTAAAAAACATGGAAAAAATATACAACCTTGCTTAGTGGAACAATAAAAGAACATATATATTATATTTAAAGGTAATAGATGCAACATTATTTATAGGTAAAAGATGTAGCATGCAACACATTTTTAGATACATAGAGGATAGAAGTAGAATGATTAAGTGCACATATAACATCATATGTGGATGGAAGAAGAGGGTGGTAGGGGAAGAATTGTGAATGAATGGAGAAACATATAGAAGATGTTATTTACATTTTAGTTTGACATGGGGGAAGAAGAGGGAGGCTCAAAGGTGACGAAAGCGATAGGCATTTTCTTGATATCTTTGAGGACGAGGGCACATGAAAATCCATAGGTGGTTTCCTCTAAATTAACGAGGACAACCTTCATGGAGTCGACACCATTAAAGCTATATGTTTTTAGAGACAATGTGAAGAGGAAATGACAAAATGAAACCCTTGAAAAAATCTCATGGATAACATGAGGATCAATGGAGAGTATGGACGAGTCCTTCACTGGGAAACCCATGTGTTCAGTAGTAGCATCACCAAAAGTTTTGACATTTTTCAGTAGACCTATGTGGCCATGCATTTCAAGTTTCAACACATAGCGGTAGTCACACTCTGGGAAGTCCCCACCACATTTTGTGCAGTGCCACATTCCATTTGAGTGGGCGGCAACTTTTTCATGCACTACATGCCTCAGATGAGAGAGGGCATGCAAGGAAGTAGAAATATTGCACGTCAATAGAGGTGATGCTTTCATGAATAGAGAAATATGTTGTTTTTTCGAGGGGATGTAGGTTTATGAGGTCGAAAAATGTATGATGTGGGTGGGCTCACTTGGAAGGCCCAAATAACTTTCTACTTAATAATGGTGAAGAACTCATAGCATTTTTCATGAAACCATGACTAGAGTTGGTGAGTCTCTAGAATGTATGGATTCAAGAGCAGGTTACTAGTGGAGATGGTCCCTACAATCCTTCCATTGAATTTGGCTATGAAGCCCCCTTTGATTGTAAGAATGAGTGACACACCAGAAGAGTAGAGCGCACCAAGTTCCTTACCTATAAAGTGGCAATGTTCACCCTAGAGGGTGATGTCAATGCTATATCCAGACATATTCTCCAAGGTGAGATTTTTTTAGGTGTTTCAGAACCATCTTTTTGATGAATGGTGGAGGTTAGAGAAGTGGATCTCACTACCCCAATGATTTCCACAAGTGATCTGAAGTTTGCAAATCTGATTTCACTTATAGTTTAAAAAAAAAAAGTGGTGGAAAGTAATAGGAAAATCATCCTCCAAGAAAGGTTCAACAATGGAAGTTGCACAGAGGAATACTTCCCATTTTCTATTTAGATGGTTGTAATTTTTGTTTGTTGGTTTGAATGTTCCATTTTAAACCGTGTAAACCTACCTAATCTGGATAACGGTATGCAAGGAGTCAACCAAATCATTGAAGGACGAGAGATGGATTGCATCATTGACACAATCAATGAGGTCAAATCCAAAGACCTTTCCAGAGGCTCGAGCATTGTTGTACGAGCAAAGAAATTTTTTTGCAAGCACCCTACTCTAGATCGACCAATATTTATGATAGGGGCTTAGCGCCATGAACAACATGGAACCAGGTGAAGCATAGGACAAGTGAGTTGATGTTGAAGAGGAAGCCTGCGTCAAAGTGGGAGTATGCAAGGAGGGGCCCTATGATGTTGAATAAGTTGTTTGGAATGTGGATGGATGTACAATTTGAAGAAGGGTCAGGTCCCCACTCAAAATTGCATGATGGTGAACAACTTTGAGTTCAAGCATTTTCATAGTCCTCAAAAGAAGGGAACAAAGATGAAAACAACTAGGCATTAGTTGGAATGTCAGTGGGAAAGAGAGGGAAAAAAAAGAAGCATAAAGGATGGCATGAAGAGTTTCAATATACATAGAGTTTTGAAAAAGTGTGCAAGTGGATTTTTGAGAATGATAATAGACCCTAGTTGCAAGTCACCATAGGTGAGATGGCCATTGTAAGAGATGAAAACCAAGTTATGTGTTGGGACGCACTGTTGGAGAGAGAAATGTGATAGCATTGGGATGATATATTTGTCGAAGGAATAAGGCCAAGCTTAACTAGTTGGAGTGATGGCTGGATTGTTGTAGAACCAACTAGAAACAAAGTGATGGCATTATCTATCAAGGTAGGTTCCATGATGAGGAAGAAGGGAGTTGTCTTGGAAGGCAAAAACCTGCAAAATGGAAGCATAAGGGGCCAAGAGAAATGAAAAAGTTTGGAGAAGAGAATGAATGATAATTCAATAGGGTTTAACAATTTGGTTGATTGTTCATGGTTTCCACAAGCATGCATTTCAGATTCAATATGCCTTAAATACATGATTCACGCAAATTATGTAAAATAAAAAGGGTGTGGTTGGAATGAAGGGGATGATTAGAAAAGAGTGGTAATTAAAAAGACAAGTAGATTTCATTTAGTGTCATGTTATTTCACAAATATGATGTAATGAATAAAATAGGAGTGATGCAAAGAATAAAATAAAAAAGACAGGTATACACATGAAGACAACCAACAATTCAATTGTTGGATAGGTCAACCAGTATGGGCAACATGCATGCGTGGGGAGCATCATAACATATAATTTAAAAGGAAAGACAAAATGAATATGATGGAAATAGTAAAATTAGAAATTCAATGTACACATCATGATAAGAGACAACTTAGATAACCACCATGGCTATTATCCAATTATAATTGTCATTATAATCAATACAAGACAAATCATCTATCTAGTAAAATTATCATAAAATCATAACATCTATTGTTCTAAACAACATAAGTAACATATATTAGTATGTTGTTTTGGGAAATGTACTATCCATGAAGAGTGAATGGGTGTGTGATTCCATTGGTTACAATTTTGAGGGACAGGTGTTTAATTTTTCTTAGTGGCCATTGGGAATTTTTTGTTTTCTTCTTTTCAAGGAAAATGAGCAATCTCATCTATCCTTATTTGATTTGAGTTAAGGTGTTCTGTATTTTTTCTAGTGTTTCATTTAGAAATGTTGCAGCCATGCTGGTTACAAAATACATGTTCTAACCATTAGCTTAGAGAATGAGGGTTTTTGTTCATTTCTCCATCCCTCACAAAAAATTCTTAAGTTTATCATTCTTTGCATTGGTGTAAGTTCAGTTTTGTATTATTTTTCTATGTAAATTAGTCCACATTACAATGAAGGATTAAATAGAGTTTTCATAACCTTGTGCTATGATAAGACAAAGATAACTCTACCAAAAATGCAAGATATAATGTTGGTATTTACAAATTTGTTTGTTTAAGTGGCACAATGCAATGTTAAGGGCTTGTAATTATATCTAAAAATGAAAGTTTAAGAATGTTATTCTATCTAAATTCATGTGTGTACCTTTTAATTTTGAGAATGCACAATTTTCAATGACAAAAATTGGAAAAGCTCACTACTCATTTTATTCAACTTAATCTCTAACTACCATGTTTGCAAACAAAATACTTTCATACGTAACCAAAATGCAATTATTGATAAAAATTAAATGTTACACTATCATGTATGGTTTCTAATAACTATATAGATATGTTCCATAATTCCTCTACTCGAACTTTCAAGACCTTTCTTTAAACAAAGCTTGGTTAGATAAGACCTTCCAAATCCTTTCTCTATAGTGAAGGTATAACTAAGACCTTACCTGAGCTCTCCATGGTGACAAAATATTACATTTCCACTGACTGTATATTCAAATTGAAAGTATGTTACCTAACCAGCTCTCATCTAGTGAAGATGGCCATGGTTCTGCATCCAAATACAATCAATTTTTGACATTGGGTCATGCAGTGTCTATAACTAGTTCCTCCACAGAGACTGAACTATGGTACAAACTTGGAAAAATACTATTATGCTAAACCAAATACTCTTATGATCTTTCCATGATAAAGAGACCTCTTTTATTTTTGTACAAGGAAACTACGTACAATATATATGGAAAGTCTCACCATTTAAAATGAAACATTATGTGTTGTTCCAAATGTCAGTTTGAAAGAATTTTCTTCTTGTCCTACAACTGATCTAACAGGTTAAATTAAAATAACCTTTATCTCCCCAACCTTTCATGCCCCTTGGCACCTGGGGCATCTTTTTCTCATACAAGAAATAAGTCTTAACGTCTATGGAGGGTAATACTTAGTCAGAGCCCTCATTGCCTTTGTTCCAAGAGTCCACACATTATTAGTTTCCATAGCATGGTAAAATGTGAGGCCAAATCCTTGATGGTATTATTTTTTTTAGAAAATAATACAAGTAAATCAAAGCCATAGAAAAAAGATATATTTATATATAAACAACTAGAAAAAACTTCAACTTTATAACCATGTGCACCCAATGAGTTGTTCAAGTTCTAGAATTTTTACATTGTAAAGTGAACAATATATCTATAGAGGGAAAGACAATGAATGATTCAACTGTAATGATATAAAGACACTAATAATTTCTACCATTCATAGAAAAAAATTTGTTATACATGATAAGCATCCCTTGGGTTCTTTTGCAAAGTTTTCGTTGGAAAAAAATGTTCAAATCTTTAGACCTCATCCAATGAAGAGGACCATGGTTCTGCATCCAAATACAATCAACTTTTGAGATTGGTTCATGCAGTGTCTATAGTTGGTGCCTCCACAAAGACTGATTTATGATAACATCTTGGAAAAATGCTATTATTCTAAACCAAATACTCTTATGATAGTGTAACACGTTTTGCACACTAGTCCTGTTAAAAGTTTTAATTTTTATCAATAATTTCATTTTTGTTACGTATGGAAGTATTTTGATTATAAACATGGCAATTAGAGATCATTCTGAATAGGATGAGTAGTGAGTCATTCTCAATTCTATATTCATTGTTTTTTTTAGTATATGAAACTGACTATGGTGGATTCACATGTTGTGTTTCATTAATATTTCACTTGGGAATCCTCCAAAGTCATACTATGTGGATGTTGACACTAGTAGTGATCTCACCTAGGTCTAGTGTGATGCACCTTGCAGGAGTTCTACCCACGTATGTGGCTTAGGCCAGTCTAGTCATTTCTCATTTCGTTGGATTAATTTTAGTAGATTATGGATGCATCCATACAATACATAGGTTAAGTAGCATACCTATCTCACATGGAGACAATGGCTAGTACTTTGTTGGATTTTTTTTTATTCTATAATTTTATGTTATTTATGTTGGAAATAATACTAAGAGGGGGGGTGAATCAATATTATCAAACTCTTTTCAATTTATACAAATATTTGCAGATTAAACTTGTGTATGCTTCCCAAACTTATAATATATTAATTTGTGTGTCAGAACCATATAACAAGAACAAAAATAGAGCAACAGTCACACCAAAGAACACAAGATATAAGGTGGAAACCCAATGTGGGTGAAAACCACCTGCTGCAATATGTCTCTATCTTCCTTCAATTAGAAACTTCTTTTTACAATGATTTTGTACTGGTGTAGTCCTTTACCAGTCCGCAAGCTTCAACCTGCAGAAGGCTACAACCTTCTCTTTTCTTCCAGGGACCACGTTTCATAAATTTTTAGACTGGATCCATGAATATCAATCAAACATCAAATAGATCTGAAATTACCCAAATTCCTTGTGCAAATACTGAATCAATAGCTTCTTAATACAGCAACCAAGCACAAATACAAAACCCTGAACTCAGCAGTAATAAGCAAAGGCAGCTAAAAATATTTCAAAGAAAAGTCTGCAACTTCACCAGTAGAAACCTGCGGAAATCTGCACTTCCTCTGTGTCGAGCCTGCGCACTTCCGCACCTATTCTGTCCTTTGTTCTGCGCACCTCCGCACCTGCAGCGTCAACTAGATTGCGTACCTTCGCACCTGCGGCGTCAACTAGACTGCATACCTTTGCACCTACGTTGTCAACTGGACTGCGCACCTTTGCACCTACGCCATATCTTGCCTGCAGACCTTTGGGTACAGACACTTTATCAGTCCTCAATTATACCCCAGATGGTCATCAAAGATCTGATCATATGCCAAAGAGATCTCGACCTATCAATAGATCTGCCTTATAATGCTTAGGTTGATTCAGATCCAACTATCAAACCGATCACCAGATTTTTAGATCTTGCTCTTAAGATATTCAACACACACAAGTGAATAGGCCAAAATATATCCTTCCCTTTTTATAGTTTAGGCCTTTCTCAAACCATGGACCAAAACCATAGAGATCCAATACTAGGGATCCAAAACCTGGGTTCAATAATTTAGATGCAAAACCACAGACCAAAACCATAGGATCAAAAACATTGGACTAAGTACCATGGACCAAACATAAGATTTTCCACGTGCGCGTTTTTCTCTGCATGAAATTCTGTGCATTTTAGGTTCACATTTTTTGTTCGGAGCACATGCAAACATATCCACATCTTATGAGAGGCGCACCTACAGAACCTGTCAATGACCGCACCTTTCGGAAAGTGTACCTGCAGAACCTGAAAATAACACTGTTGCACTATAATTTGTCATCTGATTCCTTTGTCCTGCATCCCGTATATTCTCTCACATCTGATATTTTTTCTGTAGACTCATCTGGTTGTATACGTGAATTTTTCTTCTATGAGAGGGTTTCCATCAAGTACAACACATACATCATAATGCCAATAATCTCCCCCTTTGGACTTGATGGCAATAATACCCAATCACTCTCCCCCTTTGACATCAAGGGCAAAGGGCGGACCATTCCACTGACCATTCTCCCCTTGAGGACCTACTGTATATGCCAAGGTGTATGAAGATGCTTGAAGATCCCTGCTTTGCTGAAGTGATGTTCACGCTCCCCCTGACTGTAAACAATGTCTACAAAAGATGTTCTACAAGAAAGAACAGGACGCCATACATCATAGGTGACCTTGCTATCATCAAAGACTCATACATACATCCATCTCCCATACAAAGGGGAATAAAACAAGAACATACATCAATCATCCCAGACATAGTGGGGAAACCAAAATAGGTCGTTACATGACCTTGATATGAAAATAAATAGAGACAAAAAGATTAGCTATCCACAACTATCATCAGCAGTATCTGTCAATCAAGCATTTATTCCACCAAAAACAAATGTCGAATAAAATCAAGGACTTCTAAGATAATTCCAACAATGCATCATTAGAAGAATATATGCTCCCTCTGAACCTGTGCCAGACGGTCTCTGTCAGATCCATGCAGCTGCACTGGCATATGTACGCATATCCACCTACGTACAACCACCGACAAGATTAAACAGCAAGATGATGCATCAACGACCCCTAGCTTCTGTCTGAGGTATTCAAATGTCTCCCTGGGCAATGGTTTGGTGAGTATATCAGCTATTTGTTCCTTGGAAGGAACATACTCCAATTTAACTTTTTGTTCAAGCACTTGTTCCCTTAGAAAATGATACTTGATAGGTATGTGCTTAGTCTTTGAATGCATGAAAGTATTTTTTGAAATACTGATTGCACTTGTATTATCACAGAAGATGGAGATATGTGGAGTACAGGTGATTTGAAGATCTTGCAAAGTTTGCATCATCCAAAGAAGTTGTGTGCAGCAAGATGCAACAACCACGTATTTTGCTTCAGCTGTAGATAAAGCAATTGAACTTTGTTTCTTGCTAAACCATGATACTAATCTGGATCCCATAAAGAATGCACCACCACTAGTGCTTTTTCTATCATCCACGCTTCTTTCCCAATCTGCATCTGTATATGCATGAAGTGTGAGATCTGTATCTCTAGGATACCATAGGCCATAGTTTTGTGTTCCTTGAAGATATTTGAAGATCCTCTTAACTGCTTGAAGGTGTGCTTCCTTTGGATTAGCCTGAAATCTTCCAACTATCCCCAATGCATGCATGATGTTTGGCCGAGTTCCTGTCAGATAGAGTAAACTGCCAATCATGGATCTATAGGTTGGTTGATGTACTGCTGTTGATTCATCATTAGCCTGAGGCTGCATCCTGTTACCATAGGGGTACATACCGGTTTCAAGTCTTCCATGCCATATTTATTTAAGATCTGCTTTAGGTACTTGGTTTGTGATAAAAAGATACCATCTTTATTTTGTTGGATTTGTAAACCAAGGAAGTATGTCAACTCACCAAGCAAAGACATTTCAAATTCTTTTTGCATCACCAAAGCAAAGTTTTGACTCATGGCTTCTTCATTGCTGCCAAAAATGATATCATCAACGTATACAACAAGTATTAGCAATTTATCATTATCAATTTTTATATATAGATTGCTATCTGCTGAGCCTTTTGAGAAACCTTGTTGATGAAGATATTTGTTCAAATGATAGTACCATGCCCTTGGAGCTTGTTTAAGACCATAGAGTGCCTTCTTAAGTCTACATACGAGTTTTGGATAATTTCCAAGGATGAACCCATCAGGTTGTTCTATATATACTTCTTCATTTAAGTCTCCATTCATAAAGGCAGATTTTACGTCCATCTGAAATACTTTGAACTTTTGAAAGCTAGAGAGAGCAAGGAACATTCTTATAGCCTCAAGTCTGGAAACTGGAGCAAAAGTTCCTTCAAAGTCTATGCCTTCTTGTTGCGCATACCCTTTACACACAAGTCTTGCCTTGTTTCTAACTACTTCTCCATTTTCATTTAGCTTATTTTTGAAAATCCATTTTGTCCCTATGACATTTTTATCTTGTTGTCTAGGAACCAGCTCCCAAGTGTTATTCTTCTCAATTTGCTCAAGTTCTTCCTCCATGGCTTTGACCCAACATTCATCTTTGCATGCCTCTTTTACATTCTATGGTTCTGTGGAGGAGAGCAAGGCTAGATAGCTTGAAGCTTTTGAAATTGTTCTCCTTATTTGTACACCTGCCTCTATTTGCCCTAGAATTTGGGATTTCGGATGATTCTTCTGAACATATCTGGATGGAGTCTTCTCTTCTATCCTTACCTACTCTTCTGGTGCCTCATGGATTTCTTCTTCATCATGAATTTGATTTGATGTTGATGGATAGTCTTCGCCATCTTCGAAAACTTCAGATATTATCTGTCTAGGAGTGTTTCCTTCTTCATCAACCACTACATCAATGCTTTCAGCAATTTTGCCAAGTATTTTATTGTAACATTTGTAAGCTTTGTTGTGGGGAGAGTAGCTAAGTAAAATGCCTTCATCTACTCTAGGTTCAAACTTACCAAGATTTTCATCGGTCCTTTTAATGTAGCATTTGCTTCCAGTAATTTTGAATTATTTTACTGTGGGAGTCTTGCCATACCAAAGTTCATGAGGAGTCTGAGTGCTATTTACCCGGACGTTTGTCTTGTTGAGGATAGTAACAGCGGAAAATGTGGCTTCACCCCAGAAGGTTGTAGGAGTTCTAGACTCATCACGCATAGCAGGAGCCATTTGTTGAACCATTCTGTTCATCCTTTCTACTATATTTTGCTGAGGAGTCCTTGCAGCTGAAAATTCCCTTCTGATTCCATGTTCTTCACAAAAATTGAAAAATTCATCTGAGTTAAATTCTCCTCCTCGATTAGATCTAAGACATTTGATTCTCCAGTTTGATTCGTTTTCAACCAAAGCTTTGAATGACTTGAATTTTTCGAAAGCTTCATCTTTATACTTCATGAGTCCTATCCAACACATCCTTGAAAAGTCATCAATGAACAAAATGAAGTATTCTTCTCCTCGAGGTCACCTCTTCCTAGTTGGACCACATATATCGGTGTGGACAAGTTCAAGTGGCCTACTAGCTGATCCTTCTCAGGGAAATTAGTTCTGGTTTTCTTACCAAATTGACATGATTTGCATATTGTATTGTCTAGAATTATGATGTCAGGAAGATCAAGAACTGCTGATATTTGCATGCTTTCTTTATCTGGGAGAAGCTAAGATGCCCCAATCTTCTATGTCATAGCTAGTGTTTGTCATTCTTGCTTAGATAGCATTGTTGTTCTCCTTCTTTGAATATGTATAAATTATTTGGATTTCTTGTGCCTTTGATCACTGTTTTTCCTGTGTCAAGCTCACGAACAATACATCCATTTGATCTAAATATTACCTCAGTTCCTTGATCGCACATTTGACTAACATTAATAAATTATGCTTTAAGCCATTAACATACATAACATTACCAGCTTTGACCTTCTTTTTCAATTGGGCAAAACCTTTACCTTTTATGAATGCAGGGGTGTCATTTCCAAATGATACCTTCTTTTCCCTTTCTAAGGCAATATATGACTGAATTTTTTCTTTATCACCTGTCATATGTTTTGAGCATCCACTGTCAATGTACCATTGATTTTCTTGTCCTTCCGCATATAAGGCTATCCCACATCTGTCTGGTTGTGGTTCTTTCTTTCTCCATGTTTTCGAACTCGATGAAGTCTACTCCTTCTGAATTGTTTGCCAAAACCTGCTTCTGCATTCAGAATCTTCATGACCGAAATTGTTACAGAGTGCATTCTATTTCATTTTCAAGAGCAAAGAAGTTATTGTAGGTTATTTTCATGATTCCTGTCATAGCCCTTTGTTTTTGAGCTTCCCTAGTCATGATGGTCTTATAGGCAACACACTGAGCAGCTTTATGACCAAAGTTATGACAAGAGAAACATTGGCCATTGAAGAAATTGCTGCGAATATCAACTATACCAACCATATTATTGTAGTTTCCATCCATTCTTGAGCTAAATTGAGAACGATTTACCTGTGGTCGGTTGAGGCTTCTGTTCATCCTTGAAGTAGATTGCTCCCGATAATCTTTGATCATTCTTGAAGAAACTTGTCCCTGATTTACCTGGTGATCTTCATCATGCCTTTGCTGTTCATTTCTCCTTGCTGCATCAAGGTAGCTTTTGGAGGTGGATGGCTTTTGTGCTTGCTTATGAGATTGAGATGCTTCTTCGGAATATCTGAGACCTGTTTTGATTAGAGGAGAATGCTGCGCTTTGATAATCTCATCTAGAGTTTCAGATCCTTTAGCAAATCTAAGATTAAGGGATTTTGTTTTCTCAATTTCCTTTCTAAGTCCCACAATTTCACATTCTAACTTTTCATTGTGTTTATCATTTTCAACAAGTTGGAATGTTAGAGTACCAATAATCATATTCTTTTCTTCTAAACAAATTTTAAGTTTGGAAATTTCTTCATACAGACCTTCTTCATTTATAGCATCCAAGAGATCATCATCTTCAAAAGCCATCAAAAGTCTATTATCATGACCTTGTGCATCTTCATCGCTATTTGAAAGTCCATCATTGTCTTCATGAGTGTAATAACTCTTCTTACTTACATACTGTTTTCTGTTCCATCTAACAGGTTCCTTACCTCTGTCTATTTTATCTTTATGAGGACATTTTGCAGCATAATGACCGACTCTTCCACAAGAAAAGCATTTGAAAGGTAGCTTACCTCTGAACCTTCCAGTTCCCCGTTGAAGGTTCTTGACAAAACTTGATTCTTCCTCTTCTTCTGACATATGTCCTGGATCATAGTAATATCCTTTTCCTGAAGCTTTGAATGCAGCTTCTCTTCTGTCTGATGGTCCTCCTTTTCTCATTTCATAAGCAGTTAGAATTTCGTGTAATTGTGACATGGTAAGATTCTTTAGATTCTCCTTTTCTTCTATGGTAGAAACTTTTGAATCAAACTTAGGAGACAAAGATCTTAGAACCTTCTCAACCAAAACAACTTCTTTTATTTCTTCACCCAAGTTTTTCATACAATTTACGATCTCATCTATACGTAGGAAATAGCTAGCCACACTTTCATCATTATGCATTCTAAGACTTTCATATTGAATTCTAAGAGTTTGTAATTTTGCTCGTTTTACCTGCTCATCTCCTTCATAGCTCAGAACGATCTTGTCCCATATTTCTTTTGTGCTTTTGAGTTGCATCAGTTTGACAAATTTTGATTGAGATAGACTTCCCAATAGAGTATCAACAGCTTTTTCATTTGTTTCATACTGCTTCTTACCAGCTGAATCTGTAGGAGTTGCTGGTGGAAATGTGTATCATGTTTCCACAATATCCCAAACTTCTATACCAAGAGATTGAAGATAGACAATGATTCTTACCTTCCAATAAATGAGGTTGGTTCCATCAAATATCGGTGGCTTGATAGATGCTTCCTTTTCGTAGTTGCTCATGATGATAGATCTTCCTTCAAGCGATCAAGCTTTTCCCTGAAGGACCGGCTCTGATACCAATTGTTGGAAATAATACTGAGAGGGGGGGCTGAATCAGCATTATCAAACTCTTTTCAATTTATACAAATATTTGCAGATGAAACTTGTGTATGCTTCCCAAACTTATAATATATTAATTTGTGTGTCATAACCATATAACAAGAACAAAAATAGAGCAATAGTCACACCAAATAACACAAGATATAAGGTGGAAACCCAATGTGGGTGAAAACCACCTGCTGCAATATGCCTCTATCTTCTTTAAATTAGAAACTTCTTTTTACAATGATTTTGTACTAGTGCAGTCCTTTACCAGTACGCAGGCTTCAACCTGCAGAAGGCTACAACCTTCTATTTTCTTCCAGGGACCATGTTTCATAAATTTTCAGACTGGATCTATGAATATCAATCAAACATCAAATAGGTCTGAAATTACCCAACTTCCTTGTGCAAATACTGAATCAATAGCTTCTTAATACAGCAACCAAGCACAAATACAGAACCCTGAACTTAGCAGTAATAAGCAAAGGTAGCTAAAAATATTTCAAAGAAAAGTCCGCAACTTCACCAATAGAAACCTATGGAAATCTGCACCTCCTGTGTGTCGAGCCTGCGCACTTCCGCACTTGTTATGTCCTCTATTCTGTGCACCTCCGCACCTGCGGCGTCAACTAGACTGCGCATCTCCGCACCTGCATTGTCAACTAGACTGCGCACCTCTGCACCTGCGCCGTTAACTGGACTTCGCACCTCCACACCTGCACCGTATCTCGCCTGCAGACCTCCGGGTACAGACACTTTATCAGTCCTCAATTATACCCCAGACGGTCAGATTCGCAGATCTGATCATATGCCAAAGAGATCTCGACCCATCAGTAGATCCGCCTTATAATGCTCAGGTTGATTCAGATCCAGCTATCAAATAGATCATCAGATTTTCAGATCTTTCTCTTAAGATATTCAACACACACAAGTGAATAGGTCAAAAGATCTCCTTCCCTTTTTATAGTCTAGGCCTTTCTCAAACCATGGAACAAAACCATAGAGATCTAATACTAGGGATCCAAATCCTAGGTTCAATAATTTAGATTCAAAATCAGGGACCAAAACCATAGGATCAAAAAAGTTGGACTAAATACCATGGAACAAACATAAGATTTTCCACGTGCACATTTTTCTCTACATGAAAGTCCATGCATTTTAGGTTCACATTTTTTGTTTGGAGCGCATGCGAACATATCTGCATCTTATGAGAGGCGCACCTGCGCAACCTATCAATGACCGCACCTTTTGGACGGTGTACCTGCGGAACCCGAAAATAACACTGCTGCACTATAATTTGTCATCTGATTCCTTTGTCCTGCATCCCATGTATTCTGTCACATCTGATATTTCTTCTGTAGACTCATCTAGTTGTATACGTGAATTGTTCTTCTATGAGAGGGTTTCCATCAAGTACAACACATACATCATAATGCCAACACCTTATCTTTTTTATAAAACAAGTTACGAGCCTCTTGAGTCTAGGAGTTGATTAAGAGAGAAATGTTGCAAAAACCCTGGTTAAAATTCCATGTAAAAATATATAAGGGCACGGTTGATGGGACACATATTCCAAGAGGAAGGTTGTCCAAGACATCCTAGTGTGGGTGTTCATTTGGTTTATTATGGCTAAGGAAATTGGCAAAGGCAGTGACTAAGGCTTTGGAAAGGAAAAATCACATTTTTGGTACAATTATTTATGAAAATAATTGAAATCAAGAGAAAAGGAAGGGGAAATGTCACATGTTGCATGTCAGGAGGAAATTGAAGGAAATAGAGGCCTCATTGATAAAAAGGCTTATGAGGATAAGTTCATGGACTTTTAACAGTTTAGTTTTGGAGCTCTCTCATTATTCTCTGTCTCTCTCTCTCTCTCACTCTTGGACACTTAGAGTTTTCTTGGAGCACTTTGGCATTGGATAAAGAAAGCAAAAGAAGGCAAGAGGAAGGAAGGAGAAAGCAAGGAAGGGTAGGATCCAACAGCTACAACAATATTCTTTGCATGTATCGATTTTCATGTGTGTTTTCATTCATAGATTTGGCATGCATGGTATTGCATGTGGTTCTTTTCTATCATGGCATGGGTTTTCCAAGGTGTGACAGTATTTTTAGGCTAGCTTTGCCATTTCTGGATAGCCTTGATGAGATGGGTTCTCATACTTTGGTTGATCTGTATTGCCAAATGGATTTGAAATTGAGTGAGGTGGATCTCCAAATTGACAAACACATGGCCTAGTGGTCCCTAAACTAGAATGTGGATCACAGTAAAGCCATTGGACTAGTAACCACTGAGTGAGATTGTGGGTTGCGGTAAAGGCAGGATTGTGTGCCTCAGTGGGCCTGGGAATCCTTGCCGGTGAATGGTGGGATATAAGGTAAAGCTGAGTGGTGGATTGATCTCTATTGGGCCTAGTAGTCCCAAGATGGGATGTATGGTAAATCATGAATATTGGGTCTTAGTGTAGGGCCTAGATCCCTGGATTGGATTGTGGATTAGAGTAAAACCTAAGAGACTAGTAGGCACTAAAATTCTTCACGGTGTAGGTGAAGAACTCTTCTAGCATCCATGCTTGTTTGGTTCTTTTTTGTTGGTTATGAGTTCCACATCCATGATTAGAATATGGCATGGGGGAGATTGGGTGAAGCAATATTTGGATCAACCAGTCTATGGTCTAGTGGAACATGGTAGTCCCATCCTCGGTTAGTTTCTACATTCATTAATGAGAAATTCATTCACTTGGTTTTTCATGTGTAAATGTACTGGTTTATACGTGGATTCTATGGTTGATGTATTCATGGTATTTATGTTATTATGTTGTTGGTTATGATCATGTATTCTCATAGTGATGATGTATGGCTCTCCTCATGTTTCTATGTGTAAATTAATAAACAATGTAGTTATGAACTAATCGATGGTACTGCAACTAAATATGTAAGGGAACAATGCCTCATAGAAAATATCAGTTAAGTATGAGACCCACATGCTTAGATCTATTGTTTATACTTCTAGATTGCATTAATACGAGTTGTTTGATAGAATTTCAGTCCCAATTGGGGATGGCCAAGCCTATTCCTAGAGTTAGTTTTTAGTTTATTAGTATTATTATCATATTTTTAATGGATTCCGAATGTTACATCAAGTTCTAGGCAATGTTCCGAATCTAGTCTTGAAAAGTGCCTTAAATTCCCTAGACTCTGGCATAGGTATGATGGAAATAGTCCTTGGATGCAAGAATGTAGGCTTGTGGGAGCGACCAAAGCTTTTTGGACCTAGAGGTTTAATAGCTTAAATACTCAGTGGGACCAAGGGGCTGGTTAGAAAAATGGTTAGGATGGTTCCTAGGGGTCCTATTGCTAATGTTGAAGGTCTTTATGGTGTGTTTGCATCGGTTCCACTTCCTTAGTGTGAATTAGGAGGTTGAATCATATCATAGTAACTTCTCGTCACATATTTACCTCAGGTGGTCGGTTACTTCGGTAGATGTGGGAGGAGGGTGTTATAGAGTGGTATTAGAGCATGGTTCACCCCTTGAACTAGAAAGGTTGTGTTGGTCATGCATTCATGTCGGTTGCACGTGTGTTGCTTATGATTGTATTCCATGTGCTTGTTGCATTTGCATGGTGTTGATCATGGTTTTAGTGATGTCGCCATGTGAAGGTTGATTGTATTGTTGTGGGATGTGTCGTCATGAGTTTATGGTTGTATAACACTTGTTAGGAATGTCAGTGTCTATATGTTGTTATGCATGCATTTTCATGGTGAAGGTTGTCGTTCATAAGGTCATTGTATGCAATTAGGATAGAATAATGCTATTGGTATGTTATGATGCTAATGTGTTGACTGAGGTGAAGCAGGAGATGCAAATAATTAGAGTGAGGTTGCAGCACTAGACTTTGGGGTAAGAGAAGATCATCATACATGTATTGTATGTTTGGCATGCAGGTATGTTAGTTAATGGATTGTTATGTGAATTAAGGTTATATACATGTTTGTCATTTTATTGATTGTTGTGGTTACATGCATTGTAGATGCTAGTGAATTAGTGTGATCATATAGGCATGAATGATAGTAACTTGCTGTTATATGCATTCTTGTTATTGTTTTACATTAGTTAACTTGATGATTATGTTATATATTGTTGAGGATGTTATAGGATATATTGTTGTGTTATATGATAGTTAGCTTCATGATTAACTTATATGTTGTTGATGAGCATGATATATATAACTTGTTGTTGTTAAATGATAGTAACTTGATGATTAGGGTTATTACATTAAGATCTTGATGTTATATGTATCATGCCTATGCAGATGGTTATGGTTATGACATTCAGGTATGAGTCGACTTATTTGTGATATTGTGTGTACTAATCTAGACTGATTGTACATATGTGATTGTTATGCATGGATGACAAATGATTATGATATTATGATGTGAACATGTGAGTTAGTTACTGTAATGGATATCATGACCTTATTTATTTTTGAGTTGATATGTTGTCAAATTATATCATCCTAATATGGATTGATTGTGCAGACAAGATAGCCTCCCCTGAGATACATTAAGGTATGAGCTTACTTATGTCATCTACTTTGTGCTTGAATGTTTTATTATGTCGTTTATTTGGTGTTTATTATGTCATCTATCTATTGTTTGAATGTTTGATTACGTGAATGATATGAGTATGTGTCTATGAGTTTTCTTGTCAAAACGATCTTGTTGTAAGATAGTTGTACTAATACATATGTGTTGAGATAGTTGATATAGTAGGTGATAGTTGTAGCATTATGTCTTCTGAATGATAAATGCAAGTTGAATATGGACTATGACATGATTGTTAGTCTTGGTAAAGGTTGACTTCAAATTGATAGATATGATTGTCTTGATATTTGGAACATGTGGTTGACATGTGTAAACAGATGTAGGAAACATGCTTGGTAGTAGCGTGACAAGGTAACAATTGATATGTTTACATAAATAACTATTGGGTGATGTGAAAATACATATTAAGGCTCAATTGAAACAAGTAAAAGGTAATAGAATGGAGTTAGGGAAGAATTCCTTTGGCTATGTTTGGAAACCCTAATTCCAAACGAATGAGTTTTTGCATACAGGAAGTCTTCTTAACCTTGATTTATCATGACATTATGTGGATATGTGCTATAGTCATGAACATGTATTTGAAAGGTACATTAGTTAGTTTCTAGTAATGGATGGATTTGTTAAGGGAATTGGAGTCCCTTAAGAGATGACATGGGTGTGTTCAGTTACAAGGAAATGTGCTTGGCACAACAAGGTAAGGTAATTGGTGTAATGTTATGTTCATTTTTGCACTGACAATTAAGTGTTTATGGAATTATGATGTAGGGGATTGCATGGAAAAGAGGCTGCCATGAAATCTCGAAGAAGGCTCAGGTTGAGCTTTCCCTTGGAAGCATTGGGAACCATGGGGATTGAGTCATGGCATCTGTTTCGGGTCTTGTGATTTTGTTCTTTTGGTGATTTGTTGTGATTAATTGTAGATTTTTTTGCATCTTGTGCATGGCCATGCCACTTTGTTGTGGTGTTATATTGTTATTGGTTTTCATGGTTTTCTCTTATTTATTCTTGGTCTTGCTTTTTATTTTTTGAGAGTCTTGGGAATTGGTTGGGGAAGGAGGAATTTAATGGAGCTCTAGGAAAGTTGTGTAGAATCCAACAGGAAATGTAAAACTTAGATGAAGTTGGTGCATGTATACGGGAAGTTGAAGGAAAAAATATGACAACCAGTTAGACTAATTGGGTCCATTGGTGTAAATGAATGATGGGATGACATTTATGGGAAAGGTAATCAAGAAAGGTAAGGTGAATGGATTTGAGGCGTCATATGCCTAGGCTATGTTGGGAACTATTGTTCTCGATGTTGCGCATGTGTTGCACGCATAAAGGGAGTTCTCTTAACCTTGACCTTATGATATATAGTAATTATGTTGTGATCATGATTATTTTGATGTCTATATATTTGTACATGTATGCATGTATGTATATCATGTCTAATAGGATCATCATGGATCATGATTGTTTTTATGCTAATGTTTATATGTATATGTATGTATGTATGTATGTAGTTGTCTAACCAGATCATGATTGTTTATGCTAATGTTTATATATATGTATGTATCTATGTATCTATGCCATTGTCTGATAGGGTCATCAGGAATCATTCTTGTAGAGGAATGATTGCTTACATAGATGAATGACATGAAGAGGTTCCTGGTTTATGAGGAATCAAGTGGAAGAGTAGTTATGACAAATCTATGAGGTTAGTATCCTGTGGTTATGAGTTGATATTACGTGATTATATTATGTCTATGTTATGGACAAGCTATAAAAGAGATACATTAGTGAGAGGAAAGCAGGATGGTACATGACATGATAGGATAAGCATGGATGGGAGAGAGACATTGGAAGCAAGTTGCATGGTAGAGATAGTGTGGTTTTGGATGTGTGGTACTATTGTAATGTTGCAACTATGATGTTGTGTGCATGTGGTGTTCTGTATATATATTGTGTGTACATGTTTCAATGTGATGTACATGGTGGTATAGATAGTTTTGTGTGAATATTTCATATACAGGGTTGGGTATAGATGGTGCTATGTACATGTTGGATATGTGGTGTTGTGTACATATTGTATTGTACACATGATGGATATGCAGTGTTGTGTGCATATGGTGTTGTGCACATGTTGGATATGCAATGTTGTGTATATAGGGTGTTATGTACATGTGGTGTTGTGTTCATGTTGTACATATGGTGCTCTATGCAGGTGGTGTTGTGTACATGTCGTGGATATGGTGTTGCGTACATGTGGTGTCATCTACATGTTGTGCATGTGGTGTTGTGTACGTCTAGCATTGTGTACATGTTGTACATGTGGTGATTTGTACACGTTGTGTAGGTGGTTCCATGTACATTTGATGTTGTGTACATGTTGTGCGGGTGGTGTTGTGTATAGATGGTGCCACATACATGTGGTATTATGTGCATTTCATACATGTGTTGTGTACATGCAATGCTATGTATGTGCATTTTGTAGTTGGGGTATCGTGGCATGTGTACTCGTTGTGTTGTACTATGTGTAGTACATGTATAGTGTTGTGGTGTACACCAAATGTAGGTGTATGTATTGGGATGTGTTATACACTGGGTGTAGATGTGTGTGTGGTATTTGAGGTGTAGGTGCATGTATTTCATGGTGTTTCATGTCGTGTGTGCTTGTAGGTGTGTGATGCACACTATGTGTATATGCACATGGTTTAGGAGAAGGCACTGGGTGTTTGTCGAGTGTGGCAACTGATCCGGAGTGCATACGAAATAAAGACAAAGGTAGAAGTTAAGGATTGATTAAAGGATAAGTATCGATATTTTATTTTAGTTTTATTATGCATGTGATTTATGATTTTGGTTTATGATGATTACATGTAATTTATGCTTTTAGTATATGATGTTTACACATGATTTATGGTGTTGATCTATGATGGTTGTGTTTTCAGCTAACCTGATGTGATATGTTTATACATGATGATTTGGTCAAAGACACTAGTTTGACTTGTTGTGATAGGAAGTAAATAGGATTGCAAGTGCACCTTTTTGACGAGCTATTAATGAGGCATGATGTGAATTTATTTCAATTTATTTTAAATCTAATGAAGTTACGTGCTTGGTATAGGAAGAACGAAAATGCTCAGTTGGGTGGTTGAAATCGAATCCAAGAATTAGTAGCAGTAATGAAAGGAATTGGAACAAACAATAGTATGATGGTAAAGCACTTCAAGAGCAGGGCCATTGTGGGACACTGGTACCCAATAGTGTCCATTGATTTCCATGAGCATGTTATGACCAG
>APFE030242443.1:207035-223219 GCA_000404065.3 Pinus taeda
GAGTCCATGAAAATGCATCTTTCTTCAATAATGTTGTTAGAGGTGCTGCTATGCTCCCATAATTCTTAAAAAACTTGCGATAATACCTTGTCATCCCAAGAAATCCTCGCAGATGCTTTATGGATGTGGGGATTTTCCATTCCTTAATGGCTTTAATTTTGCTAGGGTCTACCTTAAATCCTTCATGAGATACAATATGACCCAAATATTCCACCTCCTGGACTCCAAAGAAACATTTGGATCTTTTTGCATACAATTGTTTCTCCTTCAATAGTTGTAGCACCCTGTCAACAAGTTCAACATGATGCTTCCAAGACTTGTTGTAGATTAGTATATCATCAAAAAATACTAACACAAATTTTCTAAGGAATGGTTTGAAAATTGAATCCATCAAACCTTGAAATGTTGAAGCTGCATTGCTAAGGCCAAAAGGCATGACCAAAAATTCATAATGACCCTCATGAGTTCTAAATACTGTTTTCGGAATGTCTTCAATGTTCATTCTGATTTGATGATATCCTGAACGAAGATCCAAGTTGGTGAAGTAAATTGATCCATGCAATTCATCGACTAATTTATCAATGACAGGAATGGGGATCTTATCTTTAATAGTGAGCTTGTTGATCTCCCTATAATCTGGACACATGCGCCATGATCCATCCCTTTTGTGCACCAATACTACTGGAGTAGAGAAAGAACTTTGACTTGGTTGAATTATACCAGTCTCTAGCATTTCTGCAACCATACGTTCAATTTCACTCTTTTGGACATAGGGATATCTGTCTTGCCTGATGTTCGGAGGAACACTCCCTGGAATCAGATGAATAGCATGATCATGATCACGCATAGGTGGGAGACCTTTGGGAGTCTCAAATACGTTGGAATGATTGTCCAAGACTTTTTGGAGATTTGGAGAAATAGATGATTCTGATGTGAAAACATATAGAGAGCATAATTATACAATTACACCTCTTTGCTCCTTTTTTAGAAGCTTTGTCATACCATTAGAGCTTATTACCTTTCCTGGTTTCCCTGCAATAACCCTTAATTCAACTCCCTTTCCTTCCGTAGAAAATTTCATGAAAAGTTCTTGAAAATTAAAAGCTATTGTACCCAGGGATTGTAGCCATTGGACTCCTAGTACAACATCAGCCCCTCCCATTGGAATGGAAAGCATTGGGCTAGTCAATACATATTCTCCCATGGATAGCTTGATATTATGGCACTTTCTAGAGCAATTTATTGTTCCTCCATTTGCAACCATCACTTGACGCTCTAGTGCTGGATATAGGAAGCAATTCAATTATTTTGCTATCTTACAATGAATAAAATTGTGGGTACTTCCCGAATCAGTCAACACTATTACCTTTTTCTTCTTGATTTGTCCTTCTATATTGATGGTTTGAGGAGTGGTAATTATAGCCAATGCATTACAAGATATGTTCGGATTCATTTCTTCTTTATCTAGGCTTTGTTCCTGGAGTATATCCCTTCTTTTGACCTTTCTTGCTCCTTTTCTTCTTCCTCTTCACAATCTATGTAGAATAATTTCTTCTTAGCACACTTATGACCTTTAGTGTATTTGCTATCACAACTGTAACAAAGCCATTTTGCTCTTTTTTATTCCAATTGTCGTGGTGTCAACCTTATAGGTTGTGGAAGACTGGGGGAAACAACACTTCCATATTTATAGTTGTGAGTGGTATGCTTCCTGGTTGCCATAATTTTGCTTTCCATTTTTCTTGCTAACCTAAATGCCTTCTCTAATGAATCAGGTTCCCAAAGGCAAACATCATGTTGGATATTACCCTTTAAAGTCCCTATGAACACATCAATCCTATGCTCCTCTGGAATATTGTTTACCCTTATGTTAAATTTTTGGAACTCCTCAATGTGCTCCATTATTGAACCCTTTTGTTTGCGACTTATCAATTGGCTGAAAAAGGTGTTGCTTTTTTTATCCTCATAATGTGCTGTCAATTCTTCCGTAAAAATTGTTCCGTAAAAATTGTTCAAGTGATAATTTGTTTATGAGAGCAAAGCCATTAATACCATACAAACTGATTTGGTTCCAAATATAAAGTTGCAATACGTACCTTTTGTGTGTTTTGCACATTATTGAGATCGAAAAATTGCTCCATCTGTAATGTCCATGTTGCAGGATCCTTGCCATCAAACTTCCTCATATCGATTTTTGGAATATGGTGGGTCTTCAATCCAACATTAGAGTCTATGAAATCATGATTAACATTTTTTTTTTCACATCATGAGTTTCCTTTACTACCCTTTCACCATTAGTAAGTATTTCTTGTAGAAAATTTGTTAAATTTATCTTCAAATCTGCCATGCCTATCTTCAAATTTGTCTTCAAATCTATCTTTAAATCGTCCATCTATCTTCCATTCGTTCATCTTAGCTTCCACGCCCTTTATCTTAGATTCCACGCCATTTATCTTAGCTTCTGTTAGCTTTTGTGAGAGTGACATTTGTTGCACTTGGTCTTGTAATTTTGATATATCGTGTAGCATTTCTTCCTCTTCTTCATGAGTCATGCTAGAGCTTTCAGGTCTCTTACTAGGTGTTTGCATTTTATTTCCTTGGGGCATTAGTTACCAATAATAATGCTCTACTATGCCCTTTGAATTCGTTCAAAATAATTTTTCAAACCAAGCTTAAGCAAAAATTTTAAAAAATCTACCCGCATTTTTTCACTTTGTAGGAGCTCGATATTGCCTCTGATGTGTCTCTGTAATTTCATATCATCCAGTTCTAAAATTGTGATTTGTAGTATCTCTCTGTGTCCTCTTTGTAATGCCACCATTCTGATCCAAATTGGATTCTCCAAGGAAGAGTTATGCCAAATCTCCCATAGTGACCTAATTATAGACTAGTTCAGTAGAGAGAACTCGTATAACATGCCACGTGTCCCTGTTTTGACTTTTGGCTTTGAAAAATATATAAAAGAAACTACAGTCCATCCTCTTTCTTTACCTTCTTACAAAATTTCAATCCGATGCTCAGAGAGAAAGTTATGACGATTTTCGCCAGGTCACCTGTTTGGAATGTAATTCAGGAGTCTGCAAAAAGACCAACATCCTTAGATCATATCTCCGTAAATATAGCGCGAAAAGCTCTGAAATTGGGAACCAAGGTTTAGTGCAATTTTTTCTCAAATGGGTTTTTTTTTTGCTTATGAAATGTCACAAAACAAAGGTTATAGTGAAAATGCCATGATGACCTATTTGGAGCAGCAAAACCCTAGAATCCAAAGCTCTGATACCAAATGTTATGAAACCAGCTCACAAAAAGATAGAAAAGATAGATCAATGCCTTAGAATTTAGAATCTTCGAGAGGGAACCTCATTTACATTACACAAATGAAAAATTATTCGATGATTCAAAAGACAAAGCCTCCTTTCTATTTATAGGAGTCAAAGGAGTCACAATATAACCCAGCTGACCTAACAATAATAATATAAAGGCACAAAAATAACAATAGAGGGATTCTATGGGGCACAGTAATAACAATATGGGGACAATAGGGGCACAACAATATTAATAAGGGATACAACGACAATAGCAATGGGGTAATCACTAGTATTATAGGGACTTAACAGATCAAAAGGCAAAGAGCACAATACGATTGTGTGTCTCAGATTCAGTATTGCTGAATGTTATTAGGGGAAGTGGGAAAAGTTAGGGACTTTGTGCCAATCTAAGTCTCTGGTGAATAAACTATTCCTATGGAAAAATCTGTATAACCTGAGGATGAAAGATGGAGACTCAGTGATAGAGCATCTGAACGAATTTAATACTATGGTAAGTTAGTTATTATCTGTTGATATTAAAATTTTAGATGAAGATAAGTGCATCCGTTTGTTGTGTTCTCTACTAAATTTGTGGGATAGTCTGATTATTGCAATATGTAGCAATGCAACTACCTTGCAGTTTGATGAAATAGTCTCATCCTTGCTGATGGACGAAATGAGACAGAAAAATATGGAGAGCCAGAATGGTGATGCCTTGTCTGTAGGGGGACGGTCCCAGAATAGAAACAAAAATAAGTTATTGAGTGGGAGATATAAATCTAAAGGGAGATATAAATCTCCAAAAAAACTTGTAAAGGTGGTGTGCTAGAAATGCAGAAAGGAAGGGCACTACAAAAGGGACTATACATCTAAATCTCTTGATAAAGGAAAGGGATCTAATGATGCTCCTTCTTCAGAGTCAAAAACTACCTCAGATGAAGGTGGGGATGTGTACTTGGCTTCTTCAAGTACACATGTAGATCATGAGGCATGGTTGATTGACTCAGGTTCATATTTTCACTTCACTCCCCATAGAGAGTGGTTCTGTGAGTATGTGAAATATGATGGTGGTGATGTCTTCTTCGGGGATGACAGGAAGGCTAGAATTTTTCGTCGTGGAAAAGTAAAGTTGAAGTTGCATGGTGGAAGGGTTCGAACACTTCCGGGTGTTTTGTATATTCTTGCATTAGCCATAAATCTGATTTATGTAAGCAAGATGGATGATGCAAGTGTAAGAACAATGTTTGAGAAGGATTCCTGTAAGATGGTTTGGGGGCACTGGTATTGATGCGGGGAGTTTGAATTGGAACTCTGTACAAGCTGCAAGGTGGCACTGTTGTTAATGGGTGGAACAGTTCTGTGGTTCCTGAAAGTAGAGCAGAAAATCTAGTGGTATCTGCAGAGAAGACCATGTTGTGGCATCAAAGGCTTAGACATATTGGAGAGAAGGGCCTTTGAATACTTCATGGTAAAGGTATTGTAGAAGGTATGAGTAATAGCTCTCTGGATCTTGATTTATGTGAAAACTGTGTATATGGGAAGTAGAATCGGGTGAGTTTCCCCTCTGGTGGTAAGAGGGCGAAACAGATATTAGAGCTTCTACACAGTGATGTGTTTGGACCTGTGAAGGTTCCATCACTGGGTAAGTCCGTGTACTATGTATCCTTTATAGATGACTTCTGAAGGAATACATGGATATATTTCCTTAAGAAAAAATCTGAAGTCTTTGACAGGTTTAAAGAATTTAAGGCTCCGGTGGAAAACTAGACAAAGAAGAAGATAAAGGTGCCGAGGACAGATAACAGTGGAGAGTTTTGCAGTAAGAATTTGAAGAATTCTGTAATATGTTTGGTATAGCATGATAGAAGACTACTCCATACACACCTGTGAAAAATGGAGTTGTGGAAAGAATGAATAATATGCTGACGGAAAGGTCAAGAATCATGCTCAATGGTGCCAGGTTAGGACAAGAATTCTGGGCAGAGGCGGTGGAGACAACATGTTACCTGGTCAATAGGTCACCTTCATAAGCATTGGAGGATAAGACTCCACAAGAGGTATGGACTAGTAAGAAACCATCTCTTTCACATCTAAGGGTATTTGGATGTGATGCATATGTACATGTTCGAAAGGATAAACGAACCAAGTTGGATAGTAAATCTGAAAAGTGCATCTTTATTGGGTATAAGGATGGTTTAAAGGGTTATAAGCTTTGGAACCCAGTAACAAGGAAGGTTGTGTACAATCGATATGTGGTGTTCAAAGAGGTAAAAGATGTTATTAAACATGAAGCCCAACCAAAGGAACATGAGAATATAGAATTTGAGCTAAAGGAGGAAGAATCAAACTCTACAACAGAGGAGGAATCAAAAGATGAAGAGCCACAAACTCCGGGTGTGAGAAGATCAGTTCGAGAAAGAAGACAGTTAGAAAGGTATAGTCCATCTGCTTTTTGTTAAAAAATTTCTTTATCTATTACTGATGATGATCCTAGAACTGTGAAGGAAGAAGTAGATTTAGAGGATGGAAAACTCTAGAAAGAGGTCATGGTTGATGAAATGGTATCTTTTCAGAAAAATGAGGCTTGGGATTTGGTGGAGTTGCTGGCTAGAAGAAAACCCATTGGCAGCAAATGGGTGTTTAAGTAGAAGACAAATGCAGAAAGAAAGGTGGATAAATACAAAGCTCGGTTGGTAGAAAAATGTTATTCCCAAGTGTCGGGAATTGATTTTGATGATATTTTTTCTCCTGTTGCCAAGGTAACTTGTATTAGATTACTTCTATATGTTACTGCTGCTTTTGATTTCGAAGTAGAACAAATGGATGTGAAGACAACATTTCTTCAAGGGGATACGAAAGAGGAGATCTACATGAAGCAACCTGAAGGCTTTGTGGTGAAGGATAAGAAAAAACTAGTATGCAAGTTAAATAAATCTATGTATGGGTTAAAACAGTCACCAAGGATGTGGTATCAAAAATTTGATACATTTATATGGGGACTTGGTTTCACCAGAAGCAAAGCAGATCACTGTGTGTATTTTAAACTAATTTGTGACCATGTTATTTATCTGGTCTTGTATGTGCATGATATGTTTCTGGTTGGAAATGACAAAGAAATTATCCAGGATTTCAAAACCCATTTGTCCTCCAAATTCGACATGAAAGATCTTGGTGCTGCAAACTATATTTTTGGCATGAAAATTAAAAGAGATCGGACAAAGAGGAAGCTCTAGTTAAACCAAAGGAATTATCTCGAGACAATATTGCAGAGGTTTAATATGTGGGATAGTAAACCAGTGAAGGTTCCTATTCCTGTAGGTGTAAAGTTATCTGTTGAACAGTGTCCCAAGACACAAGAAGAGGAAGAGGACATATCCCGTGTTCCATATGCAGGTGTAGTCAGTAGCCTGATGTATGCAATGGTTTGTACTGGACCAAACATTGCACATGCAATGGGAGTATTGAGCAGGTTTATGTCAAAACTAGGGAAGGAGCAGTGGACAGTAGTGAAGCGGGCTTTCAAGTATTTGTGTGGAACTAGTGATTATGGTTTCTACTACCAAGAAAGACTAGGATTGGAAATAGTGTTCGATATTCATGGCTTTGTTGATGCAGACTGGGCTGGAGATCTGGATCAGAGAAGATCTACAAGTGGGTATGTGTTTAACCTATTTGGAGGTCAGTTGTGGATAGTAGGAAACAATCTGTAGTGGCACTATCAACTACAGAGGCAGAATACATGGCAACCACTCATGCAAGCAAGGAAGCAGTTTGGTTGCAGAGATTGTGTTCAAGTATGGGGTTAGTACAAGGAGCTATAAGGATAGATTGTGACAGCCAAAGTTCAATTTTCTTGGCAAAGAACCCTGGATATCATTCAAAGACAAAGCAAATTGATGTTCAATATCATTTTGTGAGGGATATGATAGAAGGCAAAAAGGTGTTGCTTGTAAAGGTGGACATTTTGAAGAATATTGCAGATGCATTGACAAAGTCTGTAAGTTCTGAGAAGTTCTCTTGGTGTAGAGAAACAATGGTTGTTGCAAGGCTGGATAAATGACTAAGCTCTCTTGTGGCCCCTTATGGAAATAAAACAACAAGTGGGAGAATTTTAGGTTGTGTTATATTCTTTCCACGACTAGCCCACGTAATTAACAAGGTGGTTAGAAGGGGGGTGGATCCGCCCCCCCTTTGTTGTGTCAATTATGTAGTGGGGGGAGTCACAGGGGGTTTTAGGGGTGCAGGTAGCCCCACTCTATGGGGTATGGGGTAGTGCCCAAGAAAAGTTTGGTTTTGGACCCTATATTAGGTTGGGCAGACCTACCTATGGTTTTGTGCATGTTTTTCACCCATGGTTTTGGACATGATGGTTTTCGGTCCATGGTTGTTGATGCTATGGTTTTCATTCCATGGTATTGGATGCTTCAGAATGTATAAATATGTATTGTAACATTGAAAGGAAAATAATGAAAAATCAAGTTGGTAATCCTGATTTTGGGATCCAGGGGAAATCTCTGTGTGTATGTGTTTAATGGGTTATGATCTCGCATTGTTTATTTTCTGTGTTTTAGAATTTGTATGCAGGTAATTTTTGTACCGGGGTTAAAACCTGCACCATGATTGTTTGATTCTTTTTGGTTGGTTATGAGTCCCACATTCATGCTTGGAATATGGAACATGGGTAATTGGCTGAAGAAAGATCTAGCCCAACCAGTCTATGTTCGGGTGGAATGTGGTAGTCCCATCCCTGGTTGGTTTCTACATTTATTAATGAGAAATTCATTCCATTTTTTTTAATGTGTAAATGTACTAGTTTATATGTGGATTTTGTGGCTAATGTATTCATGGTGTTAGGGTCCTATAATAATAGGATTCATAATTTTGAATTGGATATGGTTAGTCTTGTAATATTGTACATACTTTTTCTTTCTGCAAAATGTTTTCCATATTACAAAATAAAAAAATCTAAAGAGGGTATGTCCCAAAAGAATAATCAAAGGACAAAAAGAAAGAGAAAAAAATCAAAAAATTGAAAAATATGAACCCCAAAAAAGAAATAAAACAGATCATGAAAGTGTTCAAATTCAAGTGCCACTAATTTTTACTTTACCATGCAAAATAATGTTGTGTGCAGCTTGTTAGAAATGCCACAATCCATGATGGTCAAACAATTTAATCTTGACTTATTCATGTTTTAAATTTTTTGTTGATAGATAGAGAATAAAGATCTAGCCAAACTGTTTAACCTTGGCAGATCAGTAGTTAGGTAGAGAATAAAAATGTGCTCATAAGCTTAATCTAAGCCATTGGAAGTTATAAGGTTAGAATTAGATATTTTTCTTGTCAAAAGAAAAGGAAATAAAGGTTTGGCTAGCTCAAATATACCCAAGAAAGTGAAGAAAAAATGTTAGGATAAATAATGGGTAGGTAGAAGAAAGGTTGTGAATGTATAAGGTTGCTTAGTCAAAAGTAAATTTATCATGCTTAAGCCTATGTTTCATGTGTAGGAGCGTTTATAAGAGTGAAAAGATATTCACAAGCTTCTTTGATTAATTTCCCCTCATATCATTCCACCACCACATACTTGCTAATTTCCCCATTATCCCCTCATTCCTTATAAAATACCCTTTCACCCCTCATTTTGACCCTTACCCCATGGTTTCACACATTCCCCTAAGAAATTCCTTGCAAAAATCACCCCCTACCTAAAACCCCTTTTCCCCAGTGTGAAACCCATTTCTCCATTGCAAATATTACCATCCCCCTTATTATTTTCCCTGTTTCCCCTCAAAACCTATAAAAAACCCTTATCCTAAGTTTTTATCCCCCCCGCCCACATTATTTAATTAATTCCCGGATTCATATTTCCCTGACATAAACCTTTTAACCCACCAATCCTTGGTCCAGTTAAGAAAACCCTGCCACAATAAACCCTCATCCCACTTTATTAAACCCAAGCTTATATTTAATCCCTACTTAGTTAATTATTTAAATACAGTTATTTGTAATTAACCCCCTGAGCCCCACAAATCCCAGTCCCAATTCCCTCTTTGCATCTTGGCTACGTGACAAGCATCCGATCTCCCACCCTAGATCCGACGGTATGTATCCATATAGCACACGATCACTGTCTGACCGTTACTAGCCCAAGAGCATGCGCGCTTCACAGTTTTTCTCGGGCACTATTCTGCTATGTGGCAGCCCCATGCTACATCGCATGCTCACAAGTAAATACCACCTTGCCTCCAAAAGCGGTGCGATGGCCCATGCAACTGCCTCCCTGCCAAGACCAAAAACCACCCACTGTTCATTTGTAAATTCCACGCAAAATTGTAACTGTTGTCGGTTAAAAGGCTAGAGAAGCCCCACTTCAACTCTTTTTGCTCATTTGCACTGTGAATGCTACTCAAGCCTTTTTGTGACACCCTAAGCCTCTGCGACCAAAATTGACTGTTGTTTACCACCTGAAGAAGCTCTCGACACCTAATTTGAGCATTCAGTTCATAGCTGAAGCCACTGTACCCTCTGTAATCACCATTGAAACCAGTTAGCAAGTCATACCACCAAATTCCAGGTATTCTTGAGAAAAACCAGAACGAACCTCTCAATTTGAAAACGTACTGTCAATTAAAGTATTAATTAATTTAAATTAATTAAAATTTCCATAAGTTGAAGAGTATTTCCATTCAATACCCAAAGCCCTTCCTTTTGCAAACTGTAATTACCCTTCGCTGTACCAAAGCTTCCAAACCCTTACATCTAGAGCAACCACAAGCCTAATCCATATCCATAAACTCAGTCATGGATTCCCAAACCTCTCTGGATGTAAGACACGTGTCAACCCCTCACCTAGACATAGACCATTTGGCACTAGCAAACATGCATTCCAGATAAAAGATACTGCCTCACCACCCTACCTCCTGAAGCTCCACTGCTAGAGTAAGGATAGATTCCTGAACCATACCGATGACATCCATCCGTGTGAATCCAATTTACCCAATTATTTATTCCCAGAAGTGCACCCATTCATTGATATCATACACTTTTGTCATGCCTGCTATATCCGTAGCAAAAGCACTATGGTTGCCCCTAATCTATCAACCAAATGCTGCAGGTCCAACCTAGCCCTAATGAGACCCCACTATCCATTGGAGACGTATTGGACCTATATATCACACTAGATCTCGTTAAGATAAGACAAATCTTCCAAAATTTCATCATAGAAGACCACCGTACTCCAACAGATACTCCACCTTATGATACCACCATTTTTTCAGAAATAGGCAGACATATAATCACCATGCTCTCTTGCATCCTAGGATATACCACATATGAGCATGTGGATGAGGTTATCCTAGCCTTCTTGTCCATTTTTACCCTAGGCAATCCTCCTCCTATCATATACAACTATGCTGAGTTCATTATAGATAAAATTCATGAACAATTCACCAGACGACCAACTGAAAGAGTTTTCAAGTACTCTTCAGTGTTATTTCACATGTTTTTATATTATCAAGCAGATAAATTCCCTGTCAGCATCCAAAAGTTGGATACCAAGGGAAAAGAGAGATCAGTTTTTTACTGAACACCCTTGATGCAAAAATACTCCATAACATTTACCTATGAAGATTTCATTGATTCATTTTTCTACACATTCATGAACATGCTGACCAGTATCAATCAACCCAGAATCAACCAAGAAATCAAGAGGGTGCTACAGTTGACCAAGAACAACAAAGTGGGAGACTGGTATCTATACCAGAACCACACTGAAATTAGAGTTTATGGCTGCCAACTAGCCCCTTATATGCTACCCAAATGCCTCCCCTTGAGGATATTTGCACTTGAGTATTTTAGGCAAATCATCAATTCAGATGAGGTCAACTTCCTAGCAGATAGGAAGAAGACCTAATTTAAAATAAAGAACCAATTGGGCCCTTTCATATGTAATAACAGAGAAGCTGGACCTGAGGCTAACAAGATATTGCAACAGATGAAATTCAGAAACAAATTCATGTGGTAGCATGACCCTCATGGGGTCATAAAAATATTGAGAACCAAGGTGAAATTGGTACCTTTCATCCACCATCCAAGACCTGATATTGAGTAGTTTTCCAACTAGTTTGAGTGGTTGGAAAATACATTTATTGACATGGATAACACAGTAGTGGATGTTGAAAACAAACTAATTTATGTTGAAAATAAATTTGACCAGAGTTCTTTCCTGTAGGTTCCAGAACTAGAGGCACCAACGAGTAATCCTCCTATTTTATAGACCTCATCTAATGAGGAGAGAAATCCAAAAAGAAATAGCAAGGAGAGTTCTAGTTCTACCATGGAGAGCAAAGATGAATTCTTTGAACTCAGAAAAAGGCCCAAGTTGAATCTTGTGTCTGAACAAGAAGAGAACATTGAATAAGTGGAAATCACTAACACTAAAAAAATGGGGCGAAGAAGCAAAGACACAGCTGCTTTATGATAGACTCAACAACCATCAACCTCCAACACTCAAATGATTGAGAGACAGCTAATTGTTGAGGATTCCTCCTTCACTAGGTCAGTTGATAAAGAGAGAGACATCAAAGACAGGTATAAAGAGATAAAGATGAGGAATGAAAAGTTAAAGGCTGAGACATATGCCCAATACTTCAAACACACACTGGCCAGCCATAGTAGGTTGATGTTAGCTTTTGATAACAAAGTAGGAAAGATGCAGGTCTCATTCATGAAACAAACTGTCCAACAACCAAAGACCTCAACTGATTACAAAAAAACTAATTTTGAGGTATTGGCTAGGGATTTTCATCCCATTGACCAGATATAGTTTCATAAACAGGGTGGAGAGATAATTTACTCCACCCTAATAGGAAAGGCCATGGCTACACACCAGCTAGAGGGTTCATTGGACAACATCACATCCCAATACAAATTGGAGAAGGCCTCCTCACAGGCCAAAGACAATAGGATCAAGTCATTGGAGGACTTGGTCATTAAGCTGGGCCATGATCCTAGTGACATTAAGGTTGCTGAGAAATTGATCAAAAAGAATAATGAGGATATATTAGCTCTTGAGAAACAACTGAAGTTGCCTCATTTAGAACACCCACAAACAAAAGAGGTCCTGGAGAGCCAAACAAATCATGAGGAGATGATGGACCTGGTGCTTCAGTTGAATGATCAACTAAAGGAGATGGAAAAGGAATTGTATAGCTTGATACAGGTAAAACAAGCTAGTATAGAGAATGCCCCTGCCAATATTATGCCCATTCAGACTAATGAAATGAACAAACTTAAGGAGATGTTGACCAGTCTGGAAATTGACTACAAGCCTGCCCAAATCATGCACAAGGAAGAAGTTTAGAAAGCAACAAGGATGAATGAAAGAATAAAAAGCCTAGAGAAGGAACTAGCATTGAAGGAACCCCTTGGATAGGTTAAAGAAAAATTGTGGGCCAATATTATTGAATCTGTCAATGAGATTTGGCCATCCATCCAAGTAATTTTTGAACAAATTCATTTTATAAAACAGGCTACAAAAGCCATACAGAGAGTAAAAACAGAACTTGGAGACATGTGAGAGGAAGCTACATGGATCATACACTTCCACAACTCCAAAAACAAGTATGAGTTGTAGGAATTAGAGATACCTGATAGAAAAAGTACAATTTTGGAAGTGAAAAGGGTCCTCACCAAGAGGAATTTAATGTTAAACCTGGAAGACAAGTGCCAAACCATGCAAATGGCCACTGATAGATTCATGGTCAAATTTGAAATTTTAAGGCAAAAGGGTTTACCGAATCCCTTGGTAATAAATGATAAGCTAATGACACAGGAAGACTACAATAGAAAAATCAGAGAAGTAGTCAGAGATCAAGTGAATACTTCATCCATGAAGGGCATACCTACTGGCAAGGTCTTGTACCAAACGTTTGAGAATTTGTTTTACCTCCAGCATGAGGTAAAACACCCTTTTGTGAATAAGCCTACTCTTGCCAAGTATACAGAGGTAGATGTGATTTTCAGGAAAATGATCAATATCCAATTACCAGATGCTAAAACATGGGAAAAATTAAATGACTTACTGTAGAAATTCAAAAGGCAAAAATGTATAGTAAGAGTAAAAATGGCAAAGTAAAAGGATAATGACAGGTCAGCTAGGTCAAAGTGTATCAGTTGAAGGTTAGAGTAAATAGAACATGCATCATGAAGACTAAACAACAAAGCAGAGATTAAAAGGCAAAATATCAAATATTCAAGACAACACAACCTAATAAACAGGGACAGCAAACAACAGTCCAATAGCTATCTCTATCTTCTTGCATGAAGATTTTTATTTTTCCTAGATTAGTTCCCAAGACAATTTGGGATATTTTGTAAATTATTTTTGCATAAATACTTCATAATTTGAAGTATCGAGTGTGGATTGCTATACATTTGTAAAGTTATTTTGATCATAAACCTAAGGGTTATTGTATGAATTTTCAAGTCAGCAGACTAGAGCAAGTAATAAAGATATTGCATTATCAATTTCATGTTTAGAGCTATTGCAGTGAATTATTATCTTTGTGAATTTGTTATTCTCTTATGTTTTTCAAAAACTTAAATGTTACCTAAAGTTGAATTAATTAACTGGAAGTTTATCTCAGAAGTTTAAGTACACTCTGTTTTTCATAGTTAATGATTTACATGTTTTCTTCTGATATCTGGATCTGAGAATCCTTAATTGCTCTCATATCCCAATTGACCTCTTTCATTTCTTCGTAATTCGACCTAAGGAACCCTTAATTGCTCATTGGATTCGATTGAAAACCACTTCACCATCGAGCCTTGAGATCTGAAGTAACTCTGCTATCTTGCCCTATAGACACTATTCTTAGAACTTGATCTATTCCTTTTTGTCTGGCATTTGACCCCATAGCCCAATGGTAAAAGATACTCATATTTTCATCTAAGTGATCCCACCACCAAATCTGGATCAAAACCCAAGCACAATCATAACTAGCCTTAAATCAAATAACTAAACAAAGTTAAATAAAAAAGAGAGAGCCCTCTCTGAGAATTAGGAAGGCTAGATCCTAATCTCCAAATTTGGTTTGTGGTTACCTTTATTCATTTCTTTCTCCAACACTCTAGAGAAATATTGGAGTGATAACATATTGGCAACCATACTGGGGACTCGATCCTCAGTCTAATAAAACTTTAAGGAAAATTTAAATTTTATCTTCTGCTCCTTAAGTTTTTTTTAGTGTAGTTAAAAAAGTCTCCATAAAAATAATTAAAAAGTTAAAATTCTGGCTCCCAATAAGACTCACTATACCAGGGAAAATTCAGATCGAAACCCTACTACCATAGTTGACGACCCAGATAGGATTTTAAGAAAACCAAAAGTGGTAGAAACTTAAGCAAGTAGTAGGCAGTTAGTTAATGCAAATTCACTCCCAGAGGAATTATCAACATTAGAGGAAATTCCATTTGATTTTTCATTTGATTTGTCATTGTTTAGAACTAAATCAGAGAATGCAATTCATGAAAGTATGTTAGACCCTAATTTTATTCAATTCATTGAGTCAAAAAAGGTGCCTATACATCCAGACTTAGATAAATTTGTGTTGGATACTTTTGACAAATTAGAAGCTTTAACCTCCACATTGATAAGCCATATAGATTATGCTTACCTTCAACAATCTGTTGAACTAGCTGCTCTTATTGCTGCTGCCTTTGAAATTTCTGCACAATCTTCAAATACTATAAATACACCTTCATTTTCTACCACCCCATCAATTGTATCCACCACAGTCCATTCCCCTAACTGGTCATTCATCAGCTTCCTATTCAACCAAACTCCTCATCCTCATCTAGTTCATCTCCATCTATTTCAAGCCCTACCTCAAGTACCAGCACTGTACCCCCTAGTCAAGCCAAAGTCTTAGCCATGGTGAACAGATATGCACCTTTTGTTTTACCAGCACAAATGCATGCCATGCCCCAAGATTATCAAAGAAAATTTATTTTGTTTGATGCTACTAGTCAGTATACTACCCAACAACATGTGAACAAAATGACTGACTATTTTGAATTGCATGAGATTGATCAATCTAATGTCCAAATGAGGTTGTTTGCCCAAACATTAACTAGGGATGTCAAGAAATGCTTCAAAGCTTTACCTACTCATCATATTGCAAACTTAGATTCTTTTCATAGATTGTTTATTGATAGATGGGATAGAAAGAAAAACCCTCTACAAATACTTTCTGAATATGATAACATTAGAAGAGCTCCTAATGAGTCAGTTCAAGATTATTGTACTAGGTTCAATCACATCTACAATGCAATCCCTACTAATCTTAAGCTTCCACCAGGCATAGCATTAATCAAATTCCTTGATGGTTTTGAAACTGATATGTCGTACCAGTTAAGGGAAAGAAACCCTGAAACATTGGAACAAATCAAAAGTAATGATGTCAGTGTAGAAGCCAATCTATTAGCTAAGAAAGCTAGAATGAGAAATGAAAAGAGAGTTGTCATTAAAGAGGAAACTTCCACTTCTGATGGTAAAATAGATAGTTTAGTAAAGAGTGTAGAGAGAATAATGGATAGATTACAAAACATGGAAAGAAAAACTTAGTGGGAGAATCAACAGCCACCCCCAATAAGAAACCCCAACTTTAGGAAGAATCCTAACACTAGAAAGAATGCAATACCAGATCAACAAATTAGACCACCCTTCCAGGAAAACTATGCTGAGGGTTCAAAAAGCCATGAAGGAGAGGATGACACCCATATAAACTTATTAGGAATAAAAAATGAAGATGTTGTTTTTCTTACTCAGGAAGAATAGGAATTGTACATGCTACAACAATTGCAATTAGAGTCTGG
>APFE030242443.1:240020-300891 GCA_000404065.3 Pinus taeda
CACCAGTACAAATATTGTAAAAGGATTTTCTTATTAAGAAGAATATTGAGATGACTTGCAGCAGGTGGTTTTCTCCCGCATTGGGTTTCTACCTTATATCATGGCGTTCATGTGTGTGCCTTATGTGTGATGATCTATTCTATGTTACTGCATCTGTTAACTGATAATATGGTTGATAATGTTCTAATGTACTAATTGAAGATCAATTAACTTAATCATAAGAAGTTGTGGAAGTAGCATATATGAATCAGAGTTTGGAAATGAAAAAGTTTTATTAATGTGATAATATTGATTCACCCCCCCTCTCAATATTATTTCCAACAATTGGTATCAGAGCAGGTCCTTTGATAGAACCTTGATCGCTTGAAGGAGATCCATGGAACAATGGGAAAGAAGATTAAGAAGAAATCATCTAAGAAAAAGAAGTCATCTCAGAAGAACTATGACAGTGGGAGAATCGATTGGGGATTAGGCATAAGAAGCTCTTCAAATTCAGAATCAGATTCAGAATCATTATCAGGTATGAATGTGTTATCCTCTGATGTTCCACCTATATTTCCTTGTGAAACAGATGGAAGTGATATTGAAACTACTGAACTTGCTCTTATGGGTGAACAAGAAAGATATCAAATAGAGGCAGAATTTAAAAGGTTGACAGACAAAATTAGAGATCTACAAGACCTATTGAACGAAAGGGAATGTGACTTCAAGGAAGAAGCTACCAAACTGAAGGCCCAACTAGATGAAGGAAACAAGGTAAGAAAACTACTCAAGGACAAGGAAGACCAATGTCAACAATTGCAGCATGAAGTGACATCTTTAAGAAAAGAAGTCAACGAAAGAAGCACAACCATCAAGAAACTCAAAGATAGATCCAGCTACTATGAAAATCTTGAAGCTACAATCCTCTCACTAAAGGGAGATCTTGAAAAATCAAGGAAGCAGAATAAAGATCTACATCAAGCAATTGAAAAACAAGACAATGAAGTCATCAGCCTAAAATCCCAGCTGGAATGTGCCTTCTGAGTTCGTCAAATGCAGCAGGGTCTAAATGAAAAACAAGAAAAGGAGATTCTCAAACTAAGGGAACAAATGGAAGAAGGAAAAAAGGCTGAAGAAGATTTGAAAAAGAAATCTCTTTAAAAGGAAGAACAGCTTCGGGTTGAGGTAAATATCTTGAAAGGTAAAATAGAAGAAAAGGATAAGCTTTTATGATTTCAGGATAGCTCTAAAGTCTTGGATGATATTCTTAGTAGTCAAAGGTCTCCTACTATAAAGACTGGTCTTGGTTTCCATGAATCAGTTGAAGGTGAATCTAGTTCACAAGGTGAACCAAGGAACTCTAAAGAGAAATCTAAAGTAATCAACGAAGAAATGAAAGATCCATCTCATCATCAACCAAGGAAAGAGATTCCTCAAAGAAAATCCTTTACTCCTCCTATGAATAATATTGAATGTTATGTTTGTCATAATCTTGGACATGTTGTAGCTAGATGTAGAAGAAGAAGATTTCAAGACCATTATGCAGAAAGGTCATCTCAATCAAGGTACTTTTATGGATATTGCTTTGCTTGCAATATGTTTGGTCACAAAGCTACTGATTGTTACAGGAGGAATATGAAACATGTAAGATGTTATGCATGTAACAAGTTTGGACATATAGCTAAGGAATGCAGGAACAAAGTGTGGGCACCATATCAAAAGGAGAAAATGACATCATCACGCTTGAAGATATGGAGGAAAAAGGAAGTACAGTCAGAGAGAGGTAGCACAGCACAACGTATAGACATACCAGAATCAGAGGGAGCTGAAAGTGCAAAACTTTAGTGTCTTGAATCTCATATGCAAACTCCATAAAGGGAAGTTGCGTATATACGCGAGTTGGATACTGCACAATCGCGTATATGATTGTTTGAAGAAAGGCAGTAGGGAAAGTGAAGTGAATCTATGAAGTATGATCTCTCAAGCACAAGATCAGATCTAGGAATTTGAAGATTGTTAATTGGGTTCTAATCAGAGGTACGCAGACAATTCACTGCGAAAATGCGGGCGTACACAGGTGTTACACAGTGAAAGTGCGAGGATACGTAGCGAAGGCACAGTCCCTGTGCGAAGATACGCGGCTTAGCAAAAGAACACATGCGGAAGTACATGGAGTAACTGAAGAACAGGTGCGTAGCAAGATCGGAGGTACGCGGCGCGATGGAAGAAAAGGTGCATGAGGTACGCGGTCTACTGATGGCACAGGTGCGTGGGTACACACTGTAGTTGAAGACTGTCTGTGTATGTACGCAATACAGAAGAAGGATCTCTGCGGGTGTGCACAGGGGAGCAAAAGATGAAGTGCGTGGCTACGCAGGACAGATAAAGAAAAACGACGTACCTGTCTTAAGGCATCTATTGGCTGACTCTTCTTATTGATATGCATGATCAGATCTGACAGATGGCGCAGGTTCAGGGGGAGCATATGTTATTGTTGGCATTATGGTCCTTGGTGACAATGCTCATGATTCATCTTTCTATGGTGATGAGTTATGCACATGATCAGATTGGTGGTTGATTCTCTAATGGTGTTTGCATGGAGTCTTTATTGTTCTTGGCACATATATGGATGAGGATTGTTGGCTGAATACATGGATGATTATTCAATTTGCATTGATGGAGACATGATGATGATGAGATCTTACCTATATGATGATAGGTTGTTTCGTACATATGTTGATTGATGAAGATGCTTCCATTTGATGGCTCTTAGTTCATGTAGATCTGGATGGTTATGAATGAGTTGATGCAGAAGTACCTTGATGTTGACAGATACTATTATACAGTGCTGTTGCTGATCTTTGCCATGAGCTTATTTAGATGTTTGGTCTCTGTCATGATTACCATTCGATGTAAAGGTCATAGCAAGACTCATGTTGTAATGGTCTATCTATTGTAGTTATCTCTTCAGGTCATGTAACGGCCTATGTCTTCTCACTATGCATGGGATGATGATGTAACATATTTGGTTTTCATATTTCTGGTGTATTCCCACTTGGTTGGATGGATGATCCCCATTTGGTTGGGTGATGGATGTATGCTTTGAGTCTTTTTGAGATAAGAAGGTCATCTTTGATAAAGTCATATAGAACATCCTTTTGCAAACCTTGCTTATTGTCAGGGGGAGCTTGAGCAGCACTATATAGCAGAGCAGACATCTCAGCTTGTTCTCAAAAAGAGCATTATCATGGCATATACAAAGGGGGATTTCATTCAGAGACTTCAACAGATCTGGTTTATAGTCAAGGAGAGAATGTTCTTAGGGGGAGCATAACGCTTTGCCCTTGATGTCAAAGCGGGAGAGTGATTTGGTTTTGTTGCCATCAAGTCCAAAGGGGGAGATTGTTGGCATTATGATGCATGTGTTGTACTTGATGGCAACCCTCTCATAGAAGATCATCTCGCTTATATACATTCAGATGAATCTACAGAAGAGATATCAGATGTGACATAATACATAGATGCGGGACAGCTCAAAGGAATCAAATGGCAAGTTCTTAGCAAGCTTTTCCATCAAGTCCAAAGGGGGAGATTTTTGGAATTATGGCTAAAGTGTTGTCCTTGATGGCAACCCATTCAGGTGATAGATCACAGTACTTCAAGTTAGCAGTAGAGATTGATGATCAGCTCTCAAATATTGAAGAAAATAAGGAGTACGCAGGCACACCGTACAAAAGGTGCGGACACGCAGGCATTTCTTATATAAAGTGCGTACATACCCGCAGGTTACCCATTCATGGGGTGCGTACCCCCATTGCACACACTTCAAGGCAGTAAAGCGCGCACACGTGGGGTTTCTCATGGTATTTAGCCGACGGTATTGTGTTATCATGGTTTTGGCCCGTGTTATTGTTTTATTTTATTATTATTATTGAGCCCCATGATCCTTGATTTGAGGAAGAGCTTGCATATATAAAGCAAAGGAGATCATTTGGCTTAGGTATGCTTGGGTTGAATATCTTAAGAAGCTAGATCTGAAATTCTAGTGATGGGTTATGAGAGATAGCTAGATCTAAATCAAGGAGACACATGAGAACTACAAATCGGATCTACTAATGGGTTGATATCTCCTTAGCGCATATTCAGATCTGTAGATCTGACAGTCTGGGTTATTCTTGAAGTCTCGAAATTATCTATACCCGGAGGTACGCAGGTCCAGTGAAAAAAAAGTGCGGAGATACGCAGGCACAGAAGCATTGCAAGTGCGCAGATACGTAGGACCAGAAGCACTGCAGATGCGGAGGGGCACAGGCAGTTCATTGGACACAGAGCGCACGTACGCAGGAAGTCTGTGAGGCACAGTGCACACATACACAGGGAAGAAGTTGGAAACAATGCGTACTTATACGCAGCTGTTATATGGGTGAAGCTGAGTACTTCTCATGAAATCTACTTAGCTATCCATGTTTATCATTGCTGTGTTCTGGGTTTTGAAGTGATGTCTGATTTCTGGTATTAAGTTCTGATAACAACAATGATTGATTAAATGTTTATACATTGATGGATGAATGGATCAGGTTCTTAATGACTCATCTTTATGTAATCTGATGGACTAGATCTGATTGATGACTCTCATTGTATAAGTATTGATCTAGTGATTGGGTGACTCAAAAGGTTGTTTGATTATGAGCTTCAATGTGGTTATTAGGTCCAGTATGAAAATTGGATGAAACGTGGCCTTTCAGAGTATGTGTTGTGCTTCAGTGTATCCAGTATGAAAACTGATGAAACGTGGTACCTGGAGGAGAGAAGCTTGTAGGCCGACGCCTACGTACTAGTACTTAAGCTAGTACAAAAGCAAAGGGGAATCTTTGGAGCATTGTAGTTGGTAGGAGCCTGCGTACTAGTAAATGGATCGGCTAGTACAAGACCAAAGGGGGTTGTAGCTCCCGTACTGGTATAAGACTGCACCAATACAAATATTGTAAAAGGATTTTCTTATTAAGAAGAAGATTGAGATGACTTGCAGCAGGTGGTTTTCTCCCGCATTGGGTTTCCACCTTATATCATGGTGTTCATGTGTGTGCCTTATGTGTGATGATCTATTCTATGTTACTGCATCTGTTAACTGATAATATGGTTGATAATGTTCTAATGCACTCATTGAAGATCAATTAACTTAATCATAAGAAGTTGTGGAAGTAGCATATATGAATATGGTTATGGAAATGAAAAAGTTTTATTAATGTGATAATACTGATTCACCCCCCCCCTCTCAGTATTATTTCCAACAGCGATAACTTTCAGAAGCTTGAAATGATGTATCATGGCATGGTGAATCTATTCCTGGAAATTGGAAAAGAAATTCTATATTGCAAAGCTATTGGAAAATGTTTTTGAATAATGAAAATGCAAATCCTAGGATACTCTGATTTGAAGTTCAAATATGTTGTTGAACTTGGCATGGAATCTGACTGTTGATTGAAGCATTGATGTTCTATTTTGAACATCCATATGTATATGTATGATATGCATAGAACCTGAATAAATTCATGATTGAACTGCTTGAATCACATAGAGTTTCCACTGGGCATCCTTTAATTAAATATCTACATGAGGTTTTCTATTTATTAGAACGAGATATTTCTCCTATGATATGTGATTGCATAGATGTATTACTAATACTTGAGATTATTGTTGATAAGCACATTTGGATGCTGCTTTAGTATGAGTTGCGCCATGATATCTTGGATGAGAGGTCCATAGCATGACTGAGGTTGAACATGATGTTGCTAGCATGGCTAGCTGTGAAGAAGGATGAAGAAAATCCTTAGAGATCTGTCTGAGCATGATCTGGATATGACATGGATACATTGAGATAACATAGAGTGAGATCCAATTTGATAGAAAAATCCCATATTTATAGTTGGGACCGAGATACTCTCATATATTGAGACAATGAAGCTGTTTGAAACAAGCTCAGGCCTGTGGTTGGCACCTCCTTGAGAGGGAGGATGATTATGGTATCCTTTTGTGATTTATATGATTATTTATGTTTTGACATGATATTTAATTTGATGTCCTATAGGATCAGGAAACAATTGTTATTGAAACAAGTTGATATCATATTTGAGTATGATGATAGTAGCGTTGATTGAGGACACTGAGCCAACTCTTTCTCCCTATCTGAGCTCCCAGGGTGAGGAATCGAGATAGAGGGATCCTGGGGTTGAGGGAAATTTGGACAATAGGGTATGACCCCTATATGTTACCCATAGGGTTGGAGATGTTGCCCCCCTATCTTCATAGGGTTGGCGAACGCTCCCCTATTTGGTCTTTACAGAGTATACCCAAGTTGTCATCATACCCACAAGCACAACTTGTCGAGAATACCACACCTCGTTTGGCCAACGAGTTGAGAGTGTACTTGGGGTGTACAACCCAAATTGATTATGATTCAGGTTTTCTACCACATGAATATTTAGGGTCATCGATGGGAAGATCAGTAGGAAATATGATGGGTTGAGATAACCCTATGAAATTCCAGGTTGAGATTGAGCTCCCTGATGAGATCCCAGGGTTGAGATGTGCCCCCCTATGTGTTTGGATATCTTATTGATAGATATGGGGTTGCAGATGTATAACTCCCCCATGAGATTATGGCTTGAGATGTGTTCCACGTTGTGGTTCTAGGTTGAGATGTGCTCCTTGATGATATGTTCTCCAATGACAATTGATGATGATATTTTGGGTAGTAACCCACTAGAAGATATTCCAAGTAGCAGCCTGATGGATAGAGGGTGGTAGCTTGAGCTCCCCTCCGGTAAAAAAATATTCTTTGTAACACCCGCCTCCCAAATCTACCCAAGTAACTGTCCAACCGGGGTAAACATGTGGCGAGAGGCTACTATTATTGGATTCAACCTCCTATGTGACCTTAAGGAAGTGGAATCGAAGGAAACACAACATACATACCTTCCACATTAGCTACAGGACTCCTAGGAACCATTCCAACCACTCAGGTAGCTAGCCCCTGGGTCCCACTGAAGTTTTTGACCACTTGACCTCTGGATGCTCCCATGCTGTAGGCTTTCCAATGTCTAGGAGGCTTTGGATGCTCTCATGACAAGGCATGCCAGCGTGCAGGGACTATTTTTCTGAGTGTTGTGCCAGTGTCCCTGAGATTTGAGCCACTTTTTTCAGGCCCAAAACCTAGTTCACTACCCGGAATTGAATGACACCTTCATATTAGTAAGATAACAGGGAAACAATGATGCAAAAGTAAATACTTGAACAAGCCCTTAATCTAACCCCTACTAGCCATGACAAGAATTTCATCAAACATATCACAAATATGTAATCTACAGGTGTAAACAACATATTTAAGCATAATTATCTCATACTTATTTGAGAATCACTAATAATCAATGTTCCCTCATATCATTTGCTGCATTATCATCTATTAGGTCATAGATACATTGTCCATTCATTTACAAGTAAAAACATGATGGGAGCCATACATATCCACTGTCATAAAACACATACATAACCAACATAATAGCAACATAAACACCAATGAAATCAAAACCATATGATCCACATATAAACCATTATAATACTCATAGGAATACAAGGATAAATAACCTCATATTGATGATGAAAAATCCAAACCTGAAACGAGACTACCACATTCCACCTGCCCAGAGAATGGATGAGCCAAATCTCTCTTCATCCATTCACCCCCATGCCATATTCTAGGCATGAATGTGGGACTCAAACCAACAGAATCAAACTAAGGCATCCTGAGACTAAACCACCTCACTATCATCAATATAAATTGAGCTTTAGTATAATCCATCTCAGATCACTAAGCCAACATAATGAACATGTAATAACATGCTTTACCATGATATCCACCTGATCACTAGGCCAAAAAAGCATGGATTCCACTGGATTTCTCCACCTACACCATGAGGAATTTTCCTATCTCCTAATCTCTTAGGCTTTACCATAATCCACACTGGATCACTATGCCCTAAACCAAGACCCACTCTCCAAGTTTTACCACATATCCCAGCACAAGATTAATAGGCCCAACAGAGAACAATCCACCTCTTGTCTTTACCGTATATCTTTCCATTCAAAGGCAGGGATTCCTAGGTCCACCAAGGCAACACAATCTTGGATTTACCATAACCCATAGTCTGGTTTAGGGGTTTCACTTAATGTGACTTATGAGGTCAAATCATATCCTAGTGGCCTCTCGTCACACATTTACCCCAACTAGCTAGTTGCTTGGGTAGATGTGGGAGGAGGGTGTTACAGAGTGGTATAAGAGCATGGTTCACCCCTTAGATTGGATGGGCTATGTGTTGGTCATGCATGCATGACATTTGCATGTGTGTTTTTCACCCTTGCATTCCACCTGCTTGTTGCATTTGCATGATGTTTTTCATGGTTGTAGTGATGTTGCCATGTGAAATTTGAGGTGTTATTGTGGAATGTGTCGTTGTGAATGTATCACTGGCTACACGTTGATTTATGTCGCCTACATGTATCATTGTATTATGCTTGGTTACATTCCTGCATGTTTGGTTCATTCGTGTATACTTGGTTGCATCTATCATTCTTGCAGGTTTGGTTTCAAGTATTGTTCATTCACGCTTGATCATACGTGTTTATGCATATGTGTGGATGGTTACGCATCGCGTATGCATGCTCATGTTTGCATGTGGTTAAGTGTATAGTGACGTAATGATGGTGGTTGTCATGCATGAGGCTATGGTGTGTTGTTGTTGAGGTCATGCATTGATGATTGGACCCTATCTAGAGTGACGGTTACATGGTCATATGCTTATGTTTCATGTTTGTATATGTTGCCATGATTGTGTTATACATGTATCACATTGATTTTTCGATCTTGCAGACAAGGTATCCTCCATGAACTAGACTAAGGCACATTAGTTTATCGTGATTTGGTTTAGCTGACATGATATACCTTGCAGGAAGAAATATCAAATGGCTAGGAAGATGGTTGACTACAAAGACTCTCCCTATGAATCTGAGGAGAAGTATGGTGTTGGTAATGATTCTGATTTGGAAGTGACACTGAGAATTTTAAAGGAAGAAATAAGGAGTTGTAAGGTAGATAATGGCAGAATCATACAAGCACAAGAAAAATTAACAGAGGTAAATGCAATTATACTTCAGATCTTGTCAGATTTGTAGCTATAGGGGATGCTTTAGATCAACCATGAGAAGGAGGATAAAACTAATGGGGCATATGGTAGTAGATCACATGGTGGTCACCGATTATATAGAGATGACATGATCAAAGATGGCAGATTGTTGGACACTCTAGATAGGGAAAGAGATAGACACATGTATGCTTCTAGTTCTGATTCAAATAAGAACTATGATCGTCATTGGTATCATCCTTATAGGAGGAGTGATAAGGGGTATTTTCCAGAAGATTTTAAGAAAGCAAAGCCACCTACTTTTGATTGAGAGGTAAAGAAATTGCAATATGTAGAGGCATGGTTGCTAGGCATGAAGAAGCTCTTCAGATTGCATGACTATTCAGAGAACATGAAAGCTAGAGTGGCTACATTCAGTCTCAAAGGAAAAGTAGACGTTTGGTGGGAAGACATGAAGAATGTTAGAGGTATAAATGAGGAAGATTTGACTTGGAGTGAGTTTTAGTGGCTATTCAAGAAGAAGTATTTGTCAGAAATATACTTTGATGATAGGGTGAAATAATTCTATGAGCTAAAGATGGGATCCATGAAAGATGATGAGTATACTAGCATATTCTTGGAGTTGTTGAGGTATGTGCCTTACCTCAAGGAGGAGAAGGCTAAGATTAAGAGATTTGTTAGTGGGTTACCGGTTGCATTCAAGGATAGGATTGAGTTCGATGAGCCTAGATCATTGGAGGAGGCCATTCGAAAAATGAAGCATTGCTATGAACAATCGAAGCAAAAAATCGAGACTAAGCCATATTGGAGAGGTGATGCAAAGAACAAAGGAAAATGGAATAAGAAACGAGTATGACCACAAGAGACAAGTAATAAGGAGCATGTTACACCACCTAATAGGTTCAATGCATTAGATAGAGAACAAGGACACATATATGAGCAGCAAAATAAGGAAGCCGTGTGGTGTTGGACTTGTGGAGGAGATGATTGCAGGAAGGATTGTCCACAATGCCAAAATGGTAGGCCTAAGATATATAGTGCACAAGAGGCATAAAATGTTGGAAATGTTAGCCAGAGTATCCCACGTATCTATGTAGCATTGGATAACAAACATGCATATCATCATGAATCTATCATTGAAATGGACAATAAGATTTGTGATCAAGTTATTTTTATTTTGATTGACTCTGGATCTAATTAAAGCTATGTTAGTCCTGACTTGGTGGATAAGTGTGGTTTGAGTAAGGAATTGCATGCAGAGTCTTTGTTAGTGCAGTTGGCTACAGGTACAAAGAAGCAAATTCATCATTAGGTAAGAGCTTGTGCATTTGATTTGAATGGTATGCCTACCGCAACACATCTGAATGTATTACAGTTGGGTTCATACAATATGTTGTTGGGCATGGACTAGTTGTATCTTCATAGAACCAAGGTAGAATGTTATGATAAATCCATTGAGTGTGTTGATGACAATGGAGAACCAAGAGTTTTATAGGGTAAGAAGAAAGCTACATTAGTTAGGATGGTGATAGTTGTGCAAGAAAAGAGTAGTTGCAAGAAAGGGTGTAAGTTATTCGTAGTGCAAATCTCTAGTGATAAGGTTAAGGAAGTTGAGGATATAGATGTGTTGAGCAGGTACCCAATTTTACAGTAGCTCAAGGATGTATTTCCTGAGGACATTATAGAGTTTCCACCTTTTTCTATTGAGTTAGTGCCAGGGGCAACTCCATCATCAAAAGCACCTTACAGGATGAGCACACATGAGTGTGTTGAGTTAAAATTGTAGTTGAAGGAAATTTTGGACAATGGATACATTAGGCCAAGTGTATCACCATGGGGTGCACCAGTATTGTTCGTAACACTCAGATTATGCATTAACTATAGGTAGTTGGACAAAGTGACTATCAAGAACAGGTACCCTTTGCTGAGGATTGATGACTTGTTCGATCAGCTGAAGGGAGTAGCGATGTTCTCGAAGATTGATCTAAGATTTGGATACCATTAGGGATGCATCAAAGAGGAAGACATTTACAAGACTGTGTTCCAAACTAGGAATGGGCATTGTGAGTTCTTCGTTGTTCCATTTGACTTAACTCATGCTCCAACTACATTTATGTGTTTGATGAATAGCGTGTTGCATCCATATTTGGATAAGTTTGTTATTGTGTTCATTGACGATATACTGGTATATTCTAAAAATGAGGAATAACATGCCGAGCATTTAGTAGTGGTGTTGAGGTTGTTGAGAGAGAATCAATTGTATGCTAAGCTCAACAAGTGTAGTTTCTTTCAAACTGAGGTACACTACTTGGGAGATGTTGTCTCTAAGGAAGGCATTGTAGTTGATATAGAGAAGATAAGGGTCATCATGGAGTGGGTAGCTCCTAAGAGTGTGGATGAGGTGAGACCTTTCATGGGTTTGGCAGGCTATTACAAGAGGTTCACTAGGAACTTCTCACAAATTTCTTCTCCTATTACGTCATTGCAAACGAAAGGTAAGAAGTTTGAATGGACATAGGAGTGTGAGGCTAGCTTTGAAAAACTTAAGCAGTTGTTGGCACATGCATTAATACTACAGATTGCAGATTCAGACAAAGAGTTTGTGGTATGCACAAATGCTTGTAGGAGAGGGCTTGGTGAGTCATTATGCAGGATGGACATGTGGTATGCTATGATTCATGGAACCTAAACGAGCATGAGCAAAACTACCCAACACATGATTTGGAGTTAGCATCGATCATACATGCAATGAAGATGTAGAGACACTATCTTCTTGGCACGAGATTTGTACTTATGAGTGATCACATTGGGTTGAGGTATTTGTTTGACCAACCGAATTTGAATTCTAGGCAAGCTAGATGGTTGGCCAACATCAACGAGTTTGATTTCGAGATCAGGCACATCAAAGGTAAAGAGAATAGGGTGGCAAATGCTCTCAACAAACGGGTACATGTAAATGACTTGGCATCTATGAGCTCCTATGGGATGGAATTACAGGGTAGGACTTTGTAGGAAGGTCAACAAGATGTCAGGTATATGGAGATTGTGCATAGGTTGCAGTAGGATGATGGTACATGTACAGGTATAGGTAGTGGTATAGGTACAAGTGGAAGTATAGGTATAGGTATGGGTACATGTACAGGTGCAGATGCACAGGGTATGGATTATTGTCTTACAATAGATGGGCTGGTCAAGTTTGGAGACATGATATATATATGGACAACAATGAGCTCAAGAAGGTGATCTTAAGGGAGTTTCATGCGAAACCTTATTCAGGTCACCCAAGTTACCAGAAGACATTGACAACAGTGAAGAGATTTTACTATTGGCCGAATTTGAAGAGAGATGTAGCCGAGTTCGTGGCTATATGTTTTGATTGTCATCGAGTGAAAGCAAAATGAAAACATTCAGGTGGACTGCTATAGCTAATCGTGATTCCAGAGTGGAAATGGGAGGTCTTTTCCATGGAATTCATTACAGGTTTGCCGAAGACAGTGAAGTAGCATGATTCCATCATGGTTATTCCAGTGAAGTCTACATTCTCAGCTAGTGGTGTAGCACATGTATTCATTAGAGATGTGATTAGATTGCATGGTTTTCCAAAGAAGATTGTGTCAGACAGGGATGCGAAGTTCACTTCCATGTTTTGGAAGGTGTTATTTGCAGGTTTGGGCATAGAGTTGGCCGGAAGGCAAACTTATCATCCGCGAACAAATGTATAGATAGAGAGGGTCAACAGGATATTGGAGGACATGTTGACAATGTATGTGATGCATCAACAATGGAAGTGGAAATATTACCTTCCATTGGTTGAGTTCGTGTACAACAATGGTTATCAGGAGTCATTGAGGATGAGTCCTTTTGAGGCATTGTATGGGTGAAGTTGTAACACTCCCATCAGTTGGAGTGATCTGGTTAACATGGTGTTTATTGGACCAGATATGTTGGAAGACATGGAAAAAGAAATTTAGGTAACCAAGAAGAATATAAAGGAAACACATGATAGGAAGAAAATTTATGCATATAGGAACATGTTCTTCAAGGAGTTCCAGGTCAGGGAACATGTGTACTTGCACATCAAAATGAAGAAGAGCTCCTTGTGGATTGGATCTTGTGCCAAGCTAGAACCATGGTTTTGTGGACCCTTCATCATTGTTGAGAGGATTGGGCTAGTAGCCTATCGACTTGCATTGCCTCCGACAATTAAAGTCCATGATGTTTTCCATGCATCATTTATTAAGAAGTATGTTAAGGATGTTGATCATGTGATTGACTACTTTGTATTGCAGGTGGAACTAGATGGAGAACTCTAGCCAGAGCCTCAGTGTATATTGTAGAAAAAGTTTCTCATGTTCTAGAACAGAGAAATTGAACAAGTTAAGGTGCAATGGAAGCACTTTGGGCTCGATGAAGCTACATGGGAGATGGCAGATCAAATGCAGGCTATATATCCTTCCTTGTTTTTCGGTTGAGGCAAAGAAACTTCGATATGGTGGTTTGGTATATGCTTTATGGTGGTTTGATATGTGCTTATGGTGGTTTGGTATATGCTTTATGGTGGTTGATATATTATTTATGATGGTTTGGTATATGCTATATGATGTCTTGATATATGCTTAGATATGCTGTTTAGTGTATGTTTTGATATATGATTTGGTATATGTTTTGGTATATATTTTTGGTAATGTTTCTATATGTACACATGTATATGGATGTAAATATTGTCATGAGCTATGTTATAAAGCTCCACTATGCAGTATGGGTTTTATGTCATTATGGTTATGTTGTCATGTTACTATTATATCATGTGGTTATGTTATCATGATGTTATGATGTCATGTGGGTTGGTACTCAACAAGATGATTATTATAAATACTGTAATGAGTTGTGTTATAAAGCTCCATTATGCGGTATGTTATCATGTTGTCATGATGTTTTGTTTTGAGTAGATCTTACATTGTAAATACCGCATCAATCTATGTTACAAAGCTCCATGAGCAATATATCTTCTTTCTACAGGTTGTTGAGGCATATGTGTGATCGAACATTGAGGATGACCTCCCCCAAAAGGGAGGGTTTTGTAACAACCCTAGTGAAAATTCCATGTAATAAAAGTTACAAAAATAACCACAGTCGATGGGACACTTATTCTAAGATGAATGTTGGGCAAAATCCTAGTGATGGGGATTACTTGTGATTGGTTATGGCTAAGGAAATTGGTAAAGGAAATGGATAAGGATTTGGAAAGGCAAAATGGCATTTTTAGCACATTTATTTATGAAAATAATGGAAATTAGGAGAAAATGGAGGTGAAAGGTCACAGGTTGCATGTGAGGAGGAAATTGAATGAAAATAATGGAAAATGAAGAAAATAGATCCCTCATTCATAAAAAGGCTTATGAGGGTCAGTTGGTAACATTTTGTCAGTTTAGTTTTGGAGATCTCTCATTACTCTCTCTCTCATACTCTTGGAGACTTAGAGTCTTCTTGGAGCACTCTTAGAGGGTGTGACATACTTGGATTCTTAGATCAAGAAGGCAAAGGAAGAGTAGGAAAGCGCAAGAAGGCATTGGGATCAACAGCTACATTAGAATTGCTTGTAGGTACCAAATTGCATGTATGTTTCCTTCACTAGTTTTGGCATGGATGGCATATGCATGTGGATTTTTGGTTGTCTGTCATTGGCATGAAGGATGGACGAGATTGACAGTGGATTACCTAGCCTTTCCATTTCCTAGATAGCCATGGTGATTGTGGTTTATTTTCATTGTTGTTTTTTTGGTTGGTTCTCATGTTTCCTTAGCTTGGGATTGTTGTGAAAAAAAATCCCTTCTACGGACAAAGGTGATCCCTCTAGCCCAATGAGTGGGTCTAACAACAAACTAAACAAATTAACTTACACTTTCCTAGCTTATGTTTGACAGATGTAGAAGGAAGGAGAAACCTACCTCGCTCTGTTTCTAATCACTCGATCCTTGGAGATGGTTTTGAATCTTTCACTCTAGGCCTCACTCCTTAGTTGTTCTTCAGGTTCGACAATAGTCAATGTTTTGGCACTTCACGATATGGTATGAGAAATGAACAAGAGATATGACAAAATATTGTGTAATGAGGTTGAGTTACTAGTCCTGGAGCCTTGGTTGGACAAACACTCTAGAGCCTTGGAACAACTTGGGTTGAGTTACTAGTCCTAGAGCCTTGGTTGGAAAAATGCTCTAGAGCCCTTGGTGGGTTGAGTTACTAGTCCTTGAGCCTTGGTTGGACAAACACTCTGGAGCTCTGTAGAATATATGGGTTGAGTTACTAGTTTTGGAGCCTTGGTTGGACAAACGCTCAAGAGCCCTGGAAGGTTTGGATAGAGATCGATATGATGATGGTTTTGTGATGTCCAACCATGAGGTGGAATCACTGTTTGATGGGTTGAGGTGGATGGCCTTTGGAAGCTATGGATGTTTTTTTATTGATGTGTTCTATGAAATCCCACATTTATGCTTGGAATATGGCACAGGGGTGAATGACTGAAGAGAGATTTGGCTCAACCATTCTATGGTTAGGTGGAATGTGGAAGTGCCATCTCGGTTTGTATTTTACATCATTAATGAAAGGGTATTTCTCCTTGTATTTCTATGAGAATTTTGGTTGAAAATATGTGGTTTATATGGTTGTACTTTCGTGATTATTTATGTTGCTATTATGTTGGTTATGTATGTATTTTATGACAGTAGCCATGTGTGGCTCTCATAATGTTTTTACTTGTAACTAAATGATCAATGTATCTATGACCTAATGGATGGAATGCTAATTGATATGTTGAGGCATCAATGGTTCTTAGCAATTCTCGGCTAAGTATGAGACCCATATGCTCAGAATTTTTAAATACGCCTATAGATTACACATTTGCAATATGTTTGACGAAATGCTTGTCATGGCTAGTAGGGGTCCAATCAAGATCTTGAACAATTATTTACATTAGTACTATCATTTCCATGTTATTTTACTGATCTGAAGAGATGGTTCAATTTTGGACAGTGACCTGGGTTCTGGGCCTAAAAAAGTGGCTCAAATCCTGGAGTCTCTAGCATAGCACTGACAATTTTGGTCTTTGGTTGCTGACAGGCAAGCTTGTGAGAACGAATTTGGATTTTTGGTCACACCCATGCCTATAGCATAGGAGAGACTAAGCCTTAAATTGTCCAAAAGCTTAGTGGGAACCCAAGGCAAGCTATCTAAAGTAATGGATTGGTTCCTGAGGGTCTTGTAGCTGATGATTAATGTATGTGTGTTGTGTTTTTGTTGGTTCCACTTCCTTAGCGTGACTTAGGAGATCAAATCATATCATAGTGGCCTCTTGTCACACGTTTACTCTAGCTGGCTGATTTCTTGGGTAGATGCGGGAGGAGGGTGTTACAACCACCAACAAATACAATGTGGATCTGCATCATAGTACACATCAATAGGACTATGGACATAAGGTTCCCCATAATAGTACTCAAAGTACATAAATGATACTTAACTCCAACACAACCTAGGAAGGGCGACATATAAAAGTGAAATGTCCCTAACTTGGGGTCTTCTACACAACTTTGATGGTATGAATCAACATCATGTGAATATATGTGTTTATGTTGAGCATGATAGAAATTGTTTGATTACCAGTGAATGAGGTATTAGTTAACATATGTAAGGGCATACATCAATGATAAAAATGGACCCTAAGGTACCTCGCACAGTCCACTAAGTGCGAATAATTGAGTTGATTTAGAACACTTATGGACTCAATCGATTATGATTCATTGAGGTAAATCCATTATCGATCACAAGGAAGCTTTCCATTAAGGTCTACAAGCTCCAAGGTACTAATTTTTCCTAGATCAAGCTCTTGGATAATGAGTTGAAGTGAAGAGGAGAAGATCCATCAAAGGAGGGCCTTGATGTATCCCCCATCAATTGACCTGGAACAAACTAAGAGATGATGTAAATGGATGAAGTCATGAAGTGATAAAGTACAACTAACACAGGGATGATCAACATAAAAAATGTCAACAAGGACTGCAAATGGTTGACTTAGGCTAAAACTTCCCTTGAACACATAAAAGCATGACACAAAACTGGCTTGGAATCATTGACTAACGAGAACCACACAATATCATGAAACAACACAAGAGGTGTTGAAGCACACTCCATAATGACTAGAAGAATAACCAACCGAAGGAGTAGATACATACGTATGTATGGTATGGCTCCTAGGCAAGCTAAAACATAACTATAAGGAAATGACTCAAATAGGTGCCATGTTTAACGGTGATATCACTGACGTTGCTATTTTGACTAACTACACAAATAAATGATTCCCCTTCCATTTTCTATTTGTAGACTCCTTTGTAGTTTAATGAGCACAAAAGAGAAGAGATATAAGCTCAATAGTTCCCTCTTTTTTTCCATTTTTAATGAGCACGAAAAAGAGAAAAGGATACTCAATTCCATTCAAGGTTTAACGAGCATAAGAAATACATGAAAGAAGCTCATCCTAGAGGAACAAGTGGTATAAAGGGTAGAAATTAGTTTCGAGTTAACAAAACTACCCTAAGCACAAGGAGGCAAAGAGGTTGGAAAATAAGACCACTCATCGCAACGACCCCTCTAGCAAAGGGTAGGAACACCAAGCAGAAGCAAAAAATAGACCAAGTAGAGAATGAAAATGGTGGTGAAATGAAACCAAAGCTTATCAACATACATAATATGGGCTAAAGAGATGAAGCAATCACAAGGTATAAAGTGTGGAATCCTCTTGGGGTAAGGCCAAAAAATGACGAAGAAGAGAAAATAAAGCTCAGATTCTAAGTCATGGTGAGTCATAAGGAGGAATTTAGAAATAAGAAAAAATAAATGTTGCATGGATACCAACATAGAACATAGGTGCTAATCTAGGGCATCCATGCATAGGTAAGCTCTTCTGCCAAGTTATGATGTGCATGAGAGAGAGGCTAATATCACAACCTGATGGGGTTGGACCTAAGGAATAATGAAGATGGCAATGATGGTCAATAATGTAACGAAGATGGAAATGAGATACCTACCCCTAGATGTTAGGTTCAAGAGAAATTCACCTTAAGGTCCAATGGATGTGCCAATAAAAATGCCACCCTGTTCTATAAAAGCCATTAAAATAAATAGAACCATGGTTAAATCACATAAGGAAAGAAATAAAACATGGATTAGGTAAAAGCATGACCATATATATATATATTATATATATATATATATTATATAAATATATATTAGTTTTTAATTTATTTTCTATTTATTTTGTAATATATGATGCACTGTAAAAGTGTTCACATCGCACATCAAACCAAAAGAGATAAAAAAACATCACACACACACACACTTATTTACAATACATATAAGCACAACTCGGTCTAATAGGTCATGTCAAGGTGTGCCCACTGTTAGGAACAAACCAAGGATCTCCATACATAAACTCATGGAGGAGTGTAGGTACCATGTGGCACACCATGATGGTCCATGCCATAGAAAGTGGAAATGCCCAATTCCTAAAGGTTGATTATACCAAGGAAAACCTAGAACCATATTGTTATTAGGAATGACCCAAGGACATACAAGGTGAGTGGTCTCATGAGTTAGTGAAACTCCTTGGAAAATATTATCCTAATATAAAGGGGGTGCAAGACACTTGTCGACAAGCAGATATAAATTAAACAATTCATTCACTAGCAAGTTCAACATTAGAAACCCAAGACTTGACTTAGTCTAAGAGTGGCACTTCTATGGAGGGATAAGAAAATGCCCCTTGGGTTGATTCAAGATTTTTTTTCCCAATCTCTACCTTTTCTAATTTAGGAGGAATAGAGGCACTAAGAGGCATATTCTCCCTAGTATTATCAACATGATCCATGACCTCCTATTTATTTTTACATGGTATTTCAAACTGATTTTTTGTTGTTGATATTTTCTCATTATTATTAACATTCTATGATTCAATAATTACACATAAAGACATCAATCATTAATACAATGAGATCATAAAGAGGCAAATACATAAGAACACAAGAGGTTTACCCTAGGAGGAGCCTTATGGGGAAAACACCAACAAAACTTTCAATAGAGAATTCTTTAATTCAATAGAGACACATCTAAGTCAACAACTAGGTCACATCTGGTCCATGGTCCATCTTCCTAGTCAAGTCATATGCTACCTATGAAGATAATCATCTAGATCTAAGACATGATTCCTTCTCACTGACCTAGCTACAAAATACCATGTATAGATCTATGAATATATGCCTCAAGCCATACAAATTTATCTCAGAGAATGTAAGCTTCCTTTCCTTAGAGTAGACTTTGTGTGTCTCAGATCAAATCATTCTAACCTTAGACAAGTGGGATTTAATATCATATATGTGAGCCTTAGAACTACCTCAGACCTTTAGGAGATGCGAGCCTCATAATTTCCTCAGACCTTTAGGAGATGCATGTCTCAGAAATACCTCAGACTTTTAGGATACGTGAGCCTCAAAACTGCCTCAGATTAGGCAAAAAAATATAGAGAAGAAGCGATCGAATTCTTGCCACAAACCTTAATAATTTGTGCCATACAATGTGAGCTACCTCAGATCATGCGAGCTTATCTTTCCTCATATAGATATGAAATTATGTCCTTGATGGAGATGAAATTGTTCTATTTATAGTGGTTTTTCCACACAAAGGGTCACGTCCCTTGGGAAAGCTGACCGACTCTTTGAGGGCGAAATTGACTAGGAGGAGATTGAAATTAGATTTTGGAGCTAAAAATTTAATTTAAAAATTCAAATTTATTCTTTTGAAATTCACAATGGGACTTTGACTCAAAACAATTTTTCTTTTGACTCTTATCATTTAAAATATGTTTTATAAATTCATAATGACTCAAACATACATTATGAAGACCAACCATAATTACAAAAAAAAGAACACTCCCTCTTAACTAGGGAGGTATTCATAATGTAATTTTGTAGCTCAGTGATAAATTCCAACCATGGGACTAGATTCCTCTCTCTGAGTGTTGGAAAATGTAACTATGTTTGGTCTTCAATAATGTACTTGAGTCATCATGTAATTTACTTGTAAAAATAAAGAATAATTTTATTATTATTATTATTGTGACTTATTAAAGCATGGGTTTCATGCTTGGGTCACCATGTTTGAGGTCAAAGTCCCCATTGAATACTTCTAGGATTTATTATGAGTCTATAGATTTATTGTACATTTAAATAGACCCTTCCTGGGATTTTGAATGATGTAAAAATGTTAAGTATTGAGTCAAATATGAATTATGTAACCTCCACACCATGCAGGCCTAGAAGAAGATCAAGTCCAACCAAGGACCCCATTCAACCCCACCAGAATCCTATAAAAGGAATGTCATTGAATTCATTTGGAGCATCATTCTCTCATCAAGTTCAAATTCTCTTGTAGTTGGGAAGAAGTGCGGAAATATCTTGTTGCTAGGTAGAAGTGCAAAGTTCTCTTTAGCTGGGAAAAGGTGTGAAGTTTGTTTCCGAGAATCCAAAGTGAATGCTCAGCTTTATAAATATATTTTCATGTACATAGGATAGACAACCATCCGTGGCAGACTGATGATTCTGGTAGAGCCATCATCCCTTAGCTTGGATGATTATCTGTGTAGCTATGATGTACATTTGATGTCTTTATTTTCCTGAATATATCACAGCTTAGATGGATTAAACTAGATTTGGGGTCTTCAAACTCATTCAATCTTCACCTGAAGTACAAGTCGATCCATGTGAAAGGATGTTCTGATGTCGAACATGGAAAGATCTCGCCTGATTACCAGCCAATGATGTAAGCTGTTAACAGGCGCGAGGGGAATCGCCGATAATGATGATGACCCTCAAGGTACTGTAGTACAATTCACGTGGTGTGAATACATGAGTCGATGTCGAACACCACGTAAAATCTTCCGATCGAAGGCCATTGATGTAAACTTGTCACCGGAAGTGAGAAACTTGCCATTGAGGCATGCAAGCTTCAAAGTACTGAAAGGGTTGTTCCTAAGTCAACTTCTTGGATAATGAGCTGATGTCAACAAGAAGTGATCTGTCGTAGGAGGGCCTTAATGAATCCCACATCTATGACACGAAATGGAGCAAATGATTTTGTGGAGGTGAAAACGATCTAATGATACAAGGTTTAGGGTGGCGGTCATGAAAGAATGAAGCATGAAGGTATTGGAGTGGATGAGGAGTAGGCTGGGTTGGTGAATTCTCTGAGTGACTTCTCTTGAACATATCAGTGACACTGAAATGGATTGGTAGCATTAACCCCAAAAATGGATGGTACGAAGGACCAATAGTGATATGACCGGTGAACGGAATAACCCAACCTGACTCAATCATGGTGATGGAGTGAAAGTGTCATGTTCAAGAGCGACCCGCTACCAATAAATTTTCTTCAAGTTTTCTTCCAAATTTTTCCCCAGTCATTTCTGACCAATACCTCTTTATTTTTGTCAAGCTTGAGGAGTATAACATATGCTTGTTCTATAATTTGCCCTCCGAGCAAACCCGTCGCTATGTTTTAATGAGGCTAGCGACAGTGAAACTCGCTCTTGTCTGCATGGACAAGTTTGTCGCTATTGTTTTCATGAGTTTAACGACAAAGATAACTCGATCCTTTTCAATTTTAGAGAGTCGGAAAAGAGTTGGAAAGGAAACTCCAATAATTATTTTTGTAATATAATCCCTTAAGTCCGAAAAAGTATAAAATAATACGAAAAGGATGACTTTTCGATAATTTTAACGAGCCGAACAAGACAAGCGCTAGATCTTTTTGTGTAATGATCCCTCAGGTCCAAAAATATTAAAATCTAGAGGAGGGATGGCACTTCCAATCACTTTAACGAGTTGGAGAGGCCAATTGATCGACAATCTTTTCATATTTTACGAGTCAGATGAAAAGAGCTTAAAGGAGACTCGTTTTTTGAGGAATGAGTGATATTTTCGGATAGTAGCTGGTTCCAGGTAAGGTTTGGAACTTTTCAATCATGACAGTGTAAAGAAAATGGCTAATAGAATCACTCATTGCAGTTGTTCCACAAAAGGGGTAAACAATCAAATGGAGGCGTATGATCGGCTGAAAAAGAGTGGAGGTGATGGTAAGAACACGACCAAGGCTTAAAAGTTGATGATTATGCAATCGCAATGGTTATTTACCGAAGGATGGGTTCATTTTTTAATGAGCTTAAACTCTGGGGGAACATATGCTCATTGCTAGGTAAATTTATTAAAGAGCTTGAACTTCGCATAAAATTGCTCATGCCAGTCATATAATAAGGATGTCTCATCGATAGGTTCATTTTTTACGGAGCTTGCCCCATTCAAAACTTTGCTTCGTAGCCTTTTGTTATGCAAGCTAGGAATGAAAAACCTAGGAGTTTAAAGGGTTAAGAGCCTACAAAATAAGAAAATAAATGGTCACTTTTCACTTGCATGGAAAAAGGTTTGCATGCCCCCAGGTATAGAGAAAAGTAGAGTTTCCAGGTTACCATATGAAAGTTCTCGCATTTGCAAGATTGCTCCATCTGCATTTGCAGACAAAACACTTCCTTGGCTCTGTCCATCGAAATAGACAAATTTGAATGGTGGGACGCATCCACTCACGTAACTTTGACGAGGGAATCTTACTCCAGTCTAATCCCATTTTCCTAAATGGATGGGTGTGTCAGACTAGTCATATATCCTCTGCGGAAACCTACCCTATACCTAAAGTTTTCCTGTCGAAGCAAACCAGGGTGCATGCCCCCTGGGTTTAGTCACATTCACTGGATCACTCATGCTCATCAGGTGGATTAACTAGAGATTGATGAGACATTCCTTGTGCAAAAAGACTAGTTAGGGATGGCACTTGACTAGTAGCTATGTTTAAATCAGGGAATAAAAGCTGGTCTATGAGCTGGACCACTTTGCCTTCATGCCGAAAACACATCACTCGAAAGAGTGAGGAAACAATAGCTCCCATGCTATAAATGTAGTCACGCCCAAGGAGAAGATTGTAATCTAATGGTCCTTGGACTACCATCACGTTTAGATAAACGGTTTTCCTTCTCAAAGCTATAGGAAAATTTGGAAGGATCCCTAACGGTCGACTGGTTCCTTTGTTGAAGCCCGATAGATTTTGAATCTCAGGCAGAAGCGATGGCGAACCAAGCGCTTTCCAAGCAGTTGAGGAAGGATACTCACAGAAGTCCCTTCATCTATGATAGTACCAACCATGATCATTCTATAAGCTTGTAATATGATTCAGAATGGTACATTAGATGGTAGACGGGGTTTGCCTAGTAGATTCCAATCGAAGGAAAGGACTAGATTGCTTGGAGGAGGGACCAAATAAACGGCCAGGTAAATTTCTGACGAAATTCCTTCCTGCGGTAAAGGAATGGGTAGATTGTCCCCATGTTCATTGGATTCTGTGTTGACAAAAAGAATTTGAATGGTGTCGTTCTCATTCTCTTTGGTGACTGTATCATTTGAAGGTAGACCTTATGAAGGGCCGACTGCCATCTCAACCTATTGACTTTGGTCCTGTGTGGACTCAGAGGGTTTATCTTCAAAAATAGATGCTTCGACCGACCATAAAGGTGTGTCAGTCGGATTTTCAACTAGTGATGGACTCGGCAAGAGTTTCTTGTATCCAGGAGGAAGCCGTAGCGGTGAAGCAGGATGGTTATCCAAGACTCTTTTAGCTTCATCTAGGAAGGGACAACGGTGGATGGCATGATCGCCTTCACACAGTCTACAAGGAAATTTAGATCTTCCTTTTTGTCCATTGACTTCGTTTTCACTAGTTGACAGTGTACAGTCAACATGATCGTCAGAGGTTGAGGGCACTGGATTATACAAGCGGGGAGACCAGTCCCTTAAGATCCATGGGATGCAAGGACAATCTCGATGATAGTGGTATCCTTTGAAAATGACACATGGAGATTTAGGTTTGGATGGTGCAGTGTGTGGATTTTTGCTAGATGATACATGGTTGCCCCCTTTTGCCATTGGCTTCTTCTTCTTCTTCTTGTTCTCCTTCCCTTTCTTCTTCTTCTCAGTTACTTGGTTTTTAGTTTTACTAGCTTCACCAAGTGAGGAGGAAGAAGGAGAGAGAAAAAAAGAAGAAGTAGAAGGTTGGGTGGTAACTCTAGTATCATCTGGTTGCTGATTTGATTGCTCAGGAATCACGGTATTCTGAACGACAAAGGTTGGCAAAAGCCATATTGGCAGGCCAATTGTCAGTCCTGGAAGGGACAATGTGGCCATATGAGGTGCACCAACATCTCCCCAAGAGGAGAAGGGACTAGGATTCCCCCCAAGGGGAAATCCTTGATTGGTGGAGTCCATTTTCTCAACCTAAGACCAACGAGGGAACAATGATGTTATTCCGATTAAAATAAATTTTATGACGCTTTGACACAACTTGCTTTTTCAATTTTTAAGAGTCGAGAAAAAGCTAAAGATGAATCTAGTCACCTTCGATTTTTAATGAGCCTGAAGTGACAAGTGCTCAGATGGACCTTTTCTTTTAAGGAGCCTGAAAGGGAATGAAAGTGACTACTCTGGAAATCTAGACAGAGGGATTACCAAACCAATCACAAAACTACAAAATACTTTTTAAGGTACGGTAGTCAATCTTCCCGAATGTTGTGTTCAGTGCATTGTGATCGATAGGGCGGCAGACACGGCTTCCTAAGGATGAAGGATATAGCCTATTGTGGTCTCCCAATATATACTCGATGGTACATGGGATCACAAGTCCGTACTGGCACTTGTCGTATCAAAGAGGAGGAATCACCCAACCCACGATGAAAACGATAGTTACCAGGCTTTACGATGCTGGAATATGTCTCTAGCCTAGACTTCTAGATATTGTGCGTTAGGTTCCAAAGCGTTTTTATGTTCATTGAAATTTATTTTACAGTTGATCTTTCTTAAGAAGTTTGCCTTTAAGGTTCACCACGTGATGTACATATACAATTCCTAAATATGCAATCTAAGATGATAAACAATCGTTTACTTTCTTTTTGCAATGAAAATCCTAGCTACTAAGGAAAGAGAAGTAAAAATCTTTCAACATAGAGTAGAGAGCACACACTAAGATGCACTGTCCTAAATCAATTTCCGTACGCAGTCTAAATGAAAATGCACATGCATGTATTTGTTTTCCACTTTCTTAATGTGTGAATGAAAAAATAATGCTAAGTACAGATCTGAACTATTTTTCTTTCAAAGCGACAGTACTAACAATTTTCTTTTCAAAAAATGAAAGGAAGACTAAGACGACGCTTTGCGATTTCGAATTGAAAACTGATTTCAACACTTGAAATACTATTAACTCAAATCAAATATAATGGAAAAAGTGTAATCGACTATCAAAAAAAGGAAGACTCTTTTCTTTGATTGAAAACGACACTTGCGACACTTTCAAATCAAAAGACAATAGTTCGATTAAGCTACTGTTTGCAAAGGAGAACTGTAAATGACAAAAAATAGATAAAAACATTCACATTTCTTTAAACAATGGAGGCTGAATAATGCAAAGAAAGGGAGTTTCAATAGTGATATACTGATCATAAACAAAAAAACTACTGAATAAAGTTGAAGACAATGAAGAAAAAACCAAAATCTTGAGGCAGAAACAGTCTCATCTAATCATTGCACATGTAACACAGGGAAATAGGGATACATCTCACCTGCAGCACACGGGAGGTGCAAAGCATCTAGACTACCAATGAGAAATAGTGCGATGATCCAGGGATGAGACTGAGCTTGGTTTTTGCTCACATTTTGTAGCTTAGTTCAGGGATTTAGGCTGAGTTAATGATAGGAAGTAAACACAAAGTATAGGGGCTGATCAATGAGGTTACTTGAGATACCACCAGGGCACTTAGGATGTTTGCAAGTTAGACGTTCAATTCATAAACTAACCTAGAGATTGATTGAAGCAACGTTGATCTACTTTGTAGTTGCATAGAAAAAGCAGTTCGAAGGCTAGCTAGCTTAACTTCAGGCTCCGTTTGTAGTTTATAAAGAAAAAAAATAAAAACAGGCAAACAAGCTATTCGTTCCCCAGTGGAGTCGCCATTTTGTTATCGGGAAAACTAGTGTCCATTCAGAGCTACTAGTCCCACTAAGACGGGTAGCTATCTTAGAAACAAACAAACTAAAGTTACTTGTGTTTTCCTTTATGAGAAATAGATGAGAGAGAAGTAGAGAGTAGCAACCGTAGTCTTTCGCTTGCCTCCTTGGTTGTTTCCTCCCTCCTTTGACAGAGATTTGCCACTCCTTCCTTACTTGTCCCACTTCAAAGAACACCTGTAGAGTCAAAGAAGCATAATACCATCAAAGCATAGGGATCTATAACCATAAACAATATAGGATCAGATGTATATCAACCATATAAATGCATATATCAATACAAGATTCAGAAATATATAAGAATATGGAGGAAAACTCAAATAGCTTTATTAATAGAAGTAGTAGAAGAGAGGATTACAACCCATTGGTCTAACCTAGCGCCATTCTTCTAGCATGAAAGCCCTCTTCACCTCATAAAAAGCTAGATCACCCAACACTATGATGTTTCACAGAGAAACCAACAACACTTCCTTACAAAATACAAGATTCCAGCCTTTGGATCTCTAGGATGAGGAATCCATATATAGATATTTGCAGGTGGGTGAGTCAGCTTATGAGATTTTGATTAGTGTCATTTCTCTGATAGTTCTTGGTTCCACTTGGAGATTTCATGATCTCTTACTCATCCCTGGGCGAATTCAGAGAGGCAAGTGTCAAATGGGTAGTTTCTAGAAGATTCTATGGGTTTCCGCCTAGCCAACTCCCTCTGCCATTTGTCTGCTCTTGCTCATAGCACCCTATAGAATGGATTTTCAGTATGCATCGCACTTTCTGCATGTAGTAGGTGAGATGCATTGCACCCTTAGCATTGAGCAGTCTATATGGTCCAGTTTTGACCAGTTCTGAGTAGTTTTTTAGGGAGAAATTCTGGGAGATGATGTAATCAGCTGACCTTGTTCCTTTAGGGTATGAAACAACACTTTTAGGGGCTTAGAAGCCTTTGGTTTATGGACATATGAGATTGGGGTTGCAGTGCCCAAATATGTCTATAATAGTCATTGAGCTCTATTTTGGATACACATATGGATTTTTGGGTTGATGGTTAGAAAGTAAGCTTGAGGGTACCTAAAGGGGCAGAAATATTGAGTCAATATTAGTCCCACTTGAATAGATTACATTGGTCAGGAATCTAGTCCATGGCATTGCAGTGCCTAAACTATTGAGTGAATATTGGAATAGATTGCCCTGGTCCAGAATCTAATCCATGGCATTGTGGTGCCTAAAGTTCTTCATGGTTCGTATAGTTTGAGATCTTCCATTGTATATTTACATTATGAGTACCTCCCTAGTTAAGAGGGAGTGTTGGAAAATGTAACTATGTTCGGTCTTCAATAATGTACTTGAGTCATCATGTAATGTACTTGTCAAAATAATAAAGAAAAGAATTATTATTATTATTATTGTTACTTATTAAAGCATGGGTTTCATGCTTGGGTCACCATGTTTTAGGTCAAAGTCCCCATTGAGGACTTCTAGGATTTATTCAAAGTCTATAGGTTTATTGTACATTTAAAAGAGGCCCTTCTTGATGTTTTGAATCATGTAAAAAGGTTAAGTATTGAGTCAAATATGAATTATGTAACCTCCACACCATGTCAGCCTAGAAGAAGATCAAGTTAGCCTAAGGAACCCATTCGACCAAAAAGAAGACTATAAAATGAAGGTCATTGAATTCATTTAGAGCATCATTCTCTCATCAAGTATGAATTCTCTTGTAGCTGGGAAGAAGTGGGGAAATCTCTTGTTGCTGGGCAGAAGTGTGAAGTTCTCTTGTAGCTGGGAAAAGGTGCAAAGTCTGTTGCCGAGAAGCCAAATTGAATGTGAGTTTGGGGATGTATAAGGAGACAAAGTAAATGGAATTTTGGGTGTCTCTATCTCTTTGTTGCAGGGCCTGTATTGGGAGATTGAAGTCTTCCAAGTTTCATTGTTACCGGAAGCTACTTGTTTCCTACATTGTTGCATAGTCGAAGTTGCTAGGAAGAGGTCAAAATTCTGGGAGGCTGACTTGGTGTGGAGGAAAGGTTTGGTTTTGGCCTAGGGTGAAGAGTCTCAAAAAATGCTATTGAAAGGAAGAATTATCTTAACTAGGTGGATGTTTTTCCCTGACATGTGCCTACACCTAGTGTTTATTGTTTTATGTTCTGCTGCTTTTGGTAATTTCTTGATGAACTAAAAAAATAAGATAAAGAATCATAATAATAAGAAACATCACAATTAATTATCAATATCAAGAAAATCTTTACTGCCTTTCTAATTTTTAAACACTGAGGACCAATTTTGACTTTTGAAGGACTTGGTTTGGAGAAGGGAAAGTATATTTTTGATGTGAATCCCACATGTGCACAAAAGCACAGGTTGACCCTAAAAGGAAATTGGACACCCTTGGAAGCCTATAAACACAAGTCAAGTGACCCTAATTTAGACATCATTCTTATTTTTCTATCTTCATTGGATTGGTTTGCACAAGTCTAAAGCTGGTTTGTGGAAGTTGGTCTGTATAGGTCCGAAATTGCAGGGTCTAAAGCTCGCACATGTGATTACACTACTGCATTAAGGTAGGAATTCTGACAATGGAATCTGACAGAACGAATAAAATTAGAAAAATTGTTGGAAGTTAAATGTTTTTTTTTTCTAAAATCCCAATGCCCATCAAATATCCGACAAGATTTCTTTAATGGTCAAATATTCGATGGAATGTCCTATAATCCCTTCCGTCTTCGAATTTTGATGGGAGTTTCTCAACCATCAAATATCTGATGCTATATCCAATATGAAAATTTGTTGTCCAATTTATGACAAATGGAAAATAATAATTGCATAGTGTTCAACTCCACCATTAAGGGTTTTTTGCATTGACAATGTCTAATATTGGACTGCTTTAAATTGATCAGTTTAACTAATAATATATATATATATATAATATATATATATATATAATATATATATATATTATATATATATATATATATATATATAATATATATATATATAAATATATATATTATATATATCTATTATATGCCCTAACATCATATAGCTTTGACATAGTTGCCTATATATATTAGTTGCAATTGTTTTGAAAGGTTGTAGGTTTATTTTGAGGTTAGTCTTGAACAAAATCATCATTGAAGGTTTGGTGACAAAAAATGCCATATAACATTCCTCAAGGAGGCCAAGGATACGTGGGATTGACATTGACAAATTATGAGGATCGAAAATGTTATTTCTCTTGTAGAAATTGCAAGGGCTTGAGGCCAAGGAAAATTCTAATAAAATCATCTAAAAAACATTGTAGAGACTATGGACATGTTGCAGGCGGACATGAGTACCATCCATTTGTAAGTTATTTATTATATGTCTTTGTATTGTAGATTGTTTTTGTACATATACATATATGTATATTGTATTTTAGATTGTATGTATTTGTATTGTAAACTGTATTATCTTTATATTGTAAATGTATTTTATAATATTATTTTGGGAGGTGTTTGAACTATGTTGTCATCTTGATGTGGACCAAAAATATAATTTGATTATTTTTGTTAAGGTCGAGATAGGGGTTAATTACTTTATGGGCTTAGGGATAAGGGGTTATTGTTTAAGGGTATAAGGGTTATGGGTTTAAGGGCTTAGGGGAATGGGTTTAAGGTGTTAGAGGGTTAATATATGTTTAGGGGATTAATTTGGACCTAGGGGATTTAGAGGTTAATTAGGTGTTTTTATGGAGCATTATTAACAAGTTTTTAAAGTATATTATGCAAAATATGACATTAAGAAAGAATATGACATTATAATGATTAATGAAAAATAAGATTAATATGTTTTTGATTACAATCGTGACTATATATCGGAGAAAGTGTCTCTCTTCCTACATGTCAAGAAAAGTAACATCTTTCTTATATTTTTTCAACATATTCTTAAATATCTTGATAAATAGCACAAACATCAGCATTGATTTGTTGTCTTTGTTTCTTGATATCACCTAAGTTGTCTTTTTCTTTGTCTTTGTTGTCCTTTTTTTCCTTATATATTATATTTGTAAACTGTTGTTATATCAACATTACAATATTTTCTATATATACTAATATTACTTTATTGATTGTAATTGTATAGTATGTGCCCCCTAGGGCATTGCTCGACGAGGAAGAGGTGGTTGTAGTACAAGAACCTGTTCAAGAACATGGAGTGATTAATATTCAATATCAAGCTAATGATCATATGGAAGAAGATAATGATGTTGATAACATAGTCGAAGAAGATGGGACAAATATATTGATCGAGGAGATATTTAACAATGTTGGAATGGATGATGATGACAACCAATATGATGACCATGCTTTTGATTACCTGTACTTGAGAGGGAAACTAAACCTCTTTATGAAGGTTCAAAAACATCTATTCTCTTTGTTGTATTGTTACTAGCCAACTTATATGTGATGAATGATTTATCCACCACATGTGTGACACAACTACTAAGGTATGTAATATATTTTGTGACATTTAGTACTATATACATGATAAAGAAAATATTTTTTCTGTTATTTTTAATGTTAGTATGTTGATCTACATAATTTCATTAATTTGTAACATTTGGACGCAATATGACAATTAATATTGTTTAGTACATTAACCATAGCTATTTTTTTATCTTATAGATTATTAGGTGAATTTTTGTTACCACCATCAAATGTTTAACCTTGTTCATACCGATATTTACATGCCATTATGAAAGATATTGGAATGGAGTATGAAGCTATTCATGCATGCCTTAATGATGATATTCTATATTATAAAGAACACGCGTTGAAAGAAAAATGCCTAAAATTTGATGAGAGTAGATATCAAACCGATAAAATAAGAAAAAAGGTGTCTCACAAGGTTCTTCGTTATATTTTCATAAATCCATGTATGCCACAGTTGCTCATGTGCAAAAGCATAGAAAAAATTTTGATTACCATGTAACAAATAGAAGTGAAGATGGCGTTCTTTGAATGCCTATAGATGGATCTACATTTAGGACTATAAAGAAAAAGTGGCTAGAGTTTAAAAGAGAACCTCGTAATCTTAAGCTTTCATTAGCAGCTAACGATGTCAATCCATTTGGAGAGTCGAGATCTAATTGTTCGGTGTGGCCCATTTTTGTTATCAACAATAACATTCCTCCGTGGAAGTCAATAAAGAGGGAGCACATAATGGTGACAATGATTGTTCTAGGTATTAATTTGTTTAGAATACATTTTTTTAGCACAATAACATCTCATTGCCTTGTTTGTTTCATAATTATGTCCTATTTTTTTGTTGTTAATTTACTCATATATGTTCAATTATGCCTTATAATTGTCTTATAATTTTTTTATTTACTCATATATGTAGTAATTATGTATTGTATGCTGAATCAATTAGGTAAGTACCAGGTCAAATATATGAATGTATACATCGAGCCTCTTATCGATGTGTTAGTGTAGTTATGGAACAGTGTCATTATGTATGATATCTCTAGATCAGTAGTTGCACAAAGGGAATTTGATTTCCATGCAATGTTTGTATGGAAAATTCACGATGCCGCGGGGCTAACACATTTTTGTGGTATGTTATAGCATTACCTTATGCTATAATAAAGTTTAATTTTATGAAGTTCATTTCAAGTACATTTTTTAAATAGTTCGACCTTCATTGTACATACTTAAAATAATTGATATAAAAATTATTCCATTTCTTGTAGATCTTCAAACAAAGGGTAAATTTTCTTGTCCAGTTTGTGGTCAAAGATGAAATCTCATTGTTCAAGAAGCTTAGGAAAGGAGGTGTTTTATGAATATAAGCATGTCCTTTCTAAGAACCATAGGTACGAAGTACCAAAAAACATATTTTCAATGGGAAAGAAGAGATTGGATTAAGACCATGAAGAATGACACCTCGTGCATGGAAGTTATAGTATAATAGATTCTCTCAAGGTATGGATTGAATTGTCTATGTATCAATATACATGATATGTTTGGATTATTTTATCTTTTTTTATGGCATTTTCTTCATTGTACTAATTGATAGGTTATATTTTTGTTATAATATATTTAACTATGATTCATGTTGCAGGTCGTCAAGTCATTGATAATACGACACTTCCATGAGGAATGAAAAGTTATCATGAGCAATTCAATAGACTCTCCTACTCTGAGCACCTAGAAATTGTTCATTTGTTTGATACAATGCACATAAGGAAGAATGAAACATAAACCTTATGGCGAATCTTAGATAAAATGAGAGATAAAGAAAAAATTGTCAAGATTTGTAATGACATTAAGGAGGCTGTCCATGCATTGCAAAGTTCAATTCATTCAAATAGTGATAGAGATGGACAAAATATAAGCACCCTTCCATGGTTATTGACAGAGCAACAAAGAAAGCATGTTAAAGAGGTTATTGAAAAAATTAGATTTCCAACTGGATTTTTTTCAAACATAAAGAATATCCTAACAAATAAAGGTGAATTAGGTCGGGTAAAAAATCATGATTGGTATACATTCATTAAGGTAATTATTTTGGAATATATATATTTTATACATTGGTGAAACATCTTGTTAATTAGTGTTTTTTCTACTTATTTGCGAAAAAATAATGATCGATCATTATTTTTGTTACAATCTGTTCTACTTTTATCTCTCCAGAAATTTTTTACAACAATTTGAAGCAAGTTATATATGATCTTGGAAAATACATGAGGTAAGTGGATATTTATGTGCAAAGTGTAATTTGTTCAATAAGTTGTTGTGTCGCATATTTTTTACTGCATGTGTTTTTATTGTCATCGTGTACTATATTAGACTTTTTTTTGTTGAAACTTGTGATTTGCTTTCTTCATTTGTAGATGGTTTTCATCTAAAGAAATTGATAAATAAGATATAAAGTATTGGAGAAAACAAATTCCTCGTCTAATGTGTGAAATGCAAAAGTATGTACGTCTAACATTTTTCAAAGCACAAGGACACTACTTGATACACCAAGTCAAGGAGATTGAAAAGTGTGGACCTGTACACACAAGATCAATGTGGATTGTTGAGAAGCACTTGAAATCACCAAAGGCTTGATCAGATAAAGAGCATGTCTTGAGGGTTCTATGGTAGAGGGATATATGGTATATCAAACCATGGTTTATATTTGTCAATATAGTGATGAAATAAGAAATATTATTAATGTATTGGATCACATTTGGGATTTCAACTCCATGGAAGATTTTGAAGGCGAGCACCTATTGGGGAAAGGTAGAACGAGAAAAGTGAGATGTAATTAGATAGTGGATATTTATAACAAATTTCACTTTTTTTTTTTTTTTTTTTTTTTTTTTTTTTTTTATGTATATCATACTTATTTAATTTTTAGTCTTCCTGCATAATGCAGTATTATGAATGTATAACATGGTAACTAATTATATATATGTGGATTGTTTTATTTTAATACAACTAGTCAAGAGTGGGATGCAATAAATTTATACATTGCGAACAATCAAGATTGGATGAAGGTATGGATTGAACGATGCAAACAAGCTAATAATGATAGGTATGGTATGGTGTGTCTACATTGGTAAATAAAACTCAATGTAGTGGAGATACTAATCTTACATAGAGGGAAATTGATTTAGCTTATGGTTTAAAACATTATTAGGAAATCTTATTCACCCATACTAAGTTTTCTTACAATTATATTGACGCATATGGCATGATTTTTTTTCTTAATTTTCAAAATTTTCAAGTACAAATATGCATTTTTATCAATTGGCAATGCATTTTTTATGTGTTTGACATATTGTAGTTGAAACACCACAACAAAATATGGTGCAATGGATGAAAATTTCACATCAGAAGGTTGGATGAAAAGATGAAAACTTATGATAGTGGGATAATTGTAACATTTCAAGTTGTCAATGTTTCCTCCAAAGGTGACAAACATCCAAAACTCTTTGACAATCAATACTATGGGTATCTGCATGATCTACTTGAGTGTGGCTTTGAATCCTTCAAAATAGTTGTGTTCAATGTCAAATGGTTTAGGCTAAAAATCCATGAACGTGACCCTGATATAAATTTTATTGAGCATGCTAATGGATTTACCATGGTTGATACAAGGAATCTTTAGCCAGGATCAGAGTGATATGTTCTTCCAAGCCAATCTGAAAAGATATTTTATGTAGATGTTCCAGGTAAAGTAGGTTGGTCATATGTCATTAGATATGATCCTAGAGGAAGGCCTGTAAATTATAATGTAGCGGAAGAAGATGATGTAGAGGAGCAGGGGGTTCATGCAGTGTCATAAAAAGATGTCGAAAAAGGTCAAGGAATATATGTTAATCAAGACAATGTTAATTTGGATGAACTATATGATATTGCCATTGTGTTGGATGAAGAACTTGAATAAGTTGAACCAAATAAAGAAGAGCATGTTCCAGATGATGATATAGACGATGATGATGATCCTAATATGATGAATCCTTTGTACATGGATTCTGAACTGGATGATACAGATGATGAGTTGGATGAGGAAGAATATTAATGATATCAAGATGTTGAAAAGTATGAGTTATGTATTTATATGTTTTCAGTTGGTTTGTTCTCTTTCGTTCACCTTAAATTTTTATTAGTTTTTATGTTTGAATGTTACTATGTTTCTTTCAAATATATTATAATAGATAGGTTGGGTATTGTGGAATTGAGAGTGATGTGGGAGGGACCATATGAGCTTCCACCTTCATGTGGTTGGCCTTGTTAGGTAGATAATATATTATTCTTGAAATGAGGGGAAGCTCACTTACGTTTATACCATCAATTTCAATTTTGACTTGGTTCGTTAAGCAGGCGTACTGGGAAAGTTGGGAAACAGGTGAACTAGGTGACACAATGGTTAGACAGACATGCGAAGTAAGGTCAACCCATGACTGCCCAAGAACTAAGTTCCCACCAAGGTGTTTCACACTGATTTTTATAATATTGACTAAATTAATGTTTAGGTGTTAAAAGCCAATTTATAATTGATTGTTTATGCAACATGGACGTACTACCAAATGATAATATTTTGTTTCCATTGATGAGAATGATTTTTGTTGTCTAATTTGCAAAATAGGGTGAACACCCACACCTTGAATGCACTCACACAAAGGCAGAGCGCTCGCATGATGGGCATGCCAAGACGCCCAATCGATAGGGGCACCCATTCGATGAGTTGGTAGGATGGCCCAACTTGGGAAGGGGCACCCGCATAAAAGAAGTAAGGTTGGCCCATCCACCCATGAAAAAAGTTCCCACTAAGGGGTCTCATAATGATTTTTAGAAAATTCACTAAATTAATGTTTAGGTGTTAAAAGTCGGTTTATAATTGATTGAGTATGCAACATGGTACTAACAAATTATAATATTTTGTTGTCATTGATGAGCTAATTATTTGTGTTCACTAATTTGGACAATAGGGTGAATGCTCATGCCCTAGATTGACCTGACTTGGAAAGGGGCACCCACACGAAATAAGTAATGTAAGCCCATGACTACCTATAAACAAAGTTCCCACAAGGGGGTCTCATAATGATTTAAAAAAAAATGACTAAATCAATGTTTGGGTATTAAAAGTTGATTTATAATTGATTGATCATGCAACATGAAAATAAAAAATGATAATTTCCTTTTGTCATTAATGAGCTACTAATTTGTGTTCACTGATTTGCACAACAAAGCGAACACTCGCACGAAGATGAGGTAGCCCAGTGCCCATGGGGGTGTTATGTGCTAGGCTTGGCAGGGGCGCCCATGCAATGAGTTGGTGGGTCGACCGAACTTGGTAAAGGGAGCTTGCACATAAGAAGTATTGTTGGCCCATGAATTCCCATGAACAAAATCCCCACAAGGGGGTCTCATAAAGATTTGTAGAAAATTAACTAAATTAATGTTTAGGTGTTAAAATTCAGTTTATAATTGATTTATTATGCAACATGGTACTAACAAATGATAATATTTTGTTGTCATTGATGAACTGATGATTTTTGTTCACTGATTTTCATAATAAGGCGAACACCCATGTCCTGGGCATGTTGGCATTATGGCTAATGTGTTGTCCTTGATGGAAACCTACTTGATTAATATGTCAACATTGTGATAACATGATTTTTATGTAGAGTGATACAAATGCTATAAGTGATATGGACAAAGGAATGCCAATTCAAAGACAGATGGTTGGTAAAAGTAAAGTTTGGGAAAGTATACGCAGGTCCTAAGAAGAAAGGTAAGGATTGTGAAGAAAAGTCACATACAGAATCCACACCATGGTAATCTGGATATCATGGGTATTTACCATGGTATTGGACCATAATAATGGGTCCGAAAATGGTTATTTGATCCTATCAAAGAAGACCAATGGAATTGCTAAGGGATTGGCCTAAGGTATTGGCTAAGGCTAAAGCTATATAAAGAGATGGAGATCAAGGCGTTAGGTGTGCATGTGATGGATTGTTTTGATTTGAAACAAGTGTACACCAAAGAGCATGGAGGAGGCTCAGATCTAATAGATTCGAACATGTAGTGAAAACTAATGAATACATATTGTTTGATCTGATTATAGCTAACAATGATAAATCCATGATGATGTGTGACTGTAACAGTATGTATGTCGAGATTTGGGTTTGACAAATGTTGCGTTATCTAGCGAAAGTATGAATCAATGATTTCAAATCTGTATGTCATTTTTCCTTTGAATAATCACATACATATGCAGATCTGTCTCTGTAGGGATGCGTATAAATTCAATGAATTTATACAGTATGTTGAGATTTCAATGCCGGTGTTATGCATGGTAAGCATGTCCATATGCTGATATGTCTCGTGGAAGTCACACATATGTGTTGGGGTTTGCAATACTAGTAAAAGATGACATTTGAATAGTTATGTTTTGTTTGTTGTTGGCTCTCGATGCTGTCCCTACCATGATAATCTTTGTTTGACAATGTTGACTGAGCTGAATTAGTTATACAATAGAATGTTGATTAATGATGATGCTATAGTGAGGTGATCTATAATTGGTTCAGTGATTGATTCGGTACATGTTTCAATGATTTCTTTAGTCTTACAATGATTTAGATTCAATTGTCAATGATTTGAGATCTGTATGCAAGTCTTATACACAGGAAGCATGTGTATACATGGGTATGCTTCAGAATAGTAGCGTATACAATTTGAAGTTAATTCTGGTCAGGGTTTGCAAGGCTATTGGTTGATGACAGTTTAAGAGTTTTGTGTATTTGCTATATTTTTTACGGATTTGTTTTGGTTGCAATAGTGGGATGAGATTCAGTGATTGATTTGATTCAACATTTGATTGGGATTAATGAGGAAGTGGGTCCAGTATGAAAATTTGATGAAAGGTGGCCTACAGGTTTAATGTTTTTGAGTTGGGTGGATCCAATATGAAATATTAGGAAATGTGGTCCACAAAGGGTACTGAAGGTTGGAGCCTTCAGTAAGGGATTTGAAGCTTCCTTCCAGTGGTAGTTGGTAAACTTTTGCAAGGGGTAGGTGCTCCCTTCTAATAGGAACTGGTAAACGAGAGCAGGGGGTTGGAGCTCCCATCTAGTGGGTGCTAGAGAATGAGAAAATGTTGTAGCATTTTGTAGGTGGGTGCCTGTGTTCTGGTAAGAGTCTGTGCCTGAAAAGATTGTAAGATTTTTTCCTTTATAATAAAGGAAGAAGACAGAGATGACGAAAAAATGGTTTTATCCCACATTAGGTTTCCACGTAAAAATCCTAGTGTTCTCATGTGTTGTTGTGTTTCTTTATTCTTCTGTTACTGCTCATGATTACTATTTAATTAATGAATAATGAAGTAATGATGCATTGGTTAAAGATGAAAAAAAGTTTAAATATATGAAAAGTTAGTTAACTGGATCTACATTATTTTCCTTTACTGAAGTCACGTACATATGTTGGTTGCATGAATGACAATAGCGTAGAGAAATCATAATATGAAATGAAAAGTTTAAAGTAAATTAAAACTTTAATTCACCCACCCCCCCCCCCCCCATTAACATTTTTCCCAACAATTGGTATCATAGCAAGTCACTCCAACAAAAGCTTAACTAATTGAGAGTGGATCAAGGAAAACAAGAAATAGAAAAAGAAGAAGGAAACTCAAAGGAAGAAGTCAGTCCAGGAAAATTGTGAAAGTGATACGTTAGATGAAGTGACACTTATTGATGTTGGAAAATATTCAGCTACAGGAACACCCTGCGTTCTTATGATCAAGAATGAAGAAGCTAGTGAAGATAGTGATGAATAATCACCAGGTATTGATTACACATTTCCCATCATATGTAGTGATGATGATAATGAATCAATTTATATTTACCTCTTGGGTAAAAGTGAATATAGTAATTATGCAAAAAAATCAGATTAAAAAATGATGGCCCTAAAGAAGAAATTAAAAGGCTCACAGATGAGAATAAATATCATCAAAAGTTACTACAACTATTTGATGAAAGGGACTATACCTACAAAGAAGAGATTATCAGGTTAAAGAATCAACTGGAAGAAGGAAGAAAAAATGAAGAAGGAATGAGGAAGCAGTATAAGGAAAAGGAAGATCAACATCAAAGACTGGAAGATAAAGTAATGCCATTAAGAAATAAAGTGAATAAAGAGGATATAACAACCGAAGAGCTTAAAGAAAGAACCAACTATTCTGAAGGACTTGAAGCAGAAATTATCTCTCTCAAATATGATCTTGAAAAATCAAACAAACGATGTGAGTATATTCTTCAAGTATTTGAAGAACAAGAAAACAGGCTTAAGAAGTAAATAATTGAGTCAAGAACTCAATTGGAAAAGACTAGAAGTGAAAAAGAGGTTGAGGTAAGCATTCTAGAAGGTAAGTTAGAAGAAAAGGATAAGGAATTGAGATTTCAATATAGCTCAAAGATATTTGACACTATTTTTAGCAATCAAAGGTATCCCTTCATTAAATCTAGTCTTGGTTTTCATGAAATTGTAAAATGAGAATCTAGCTCACAGGCTCATGCAAGGAAATTGAAGGATAAAGCGATAAGAAGTTAATCAGATCAACATCCAAGGAAAATGGATTTTTAAAGGAAATAATTTGCTTCCAATAATAGAAATATTAATCAATTCTCTCCTCTGATAAATGTTAAATGTTTTACATGTCATGAGTATGGACACATTGCAACAGATTACAAAATCAGAGTTCGATCTCAAGCAAATAGCCACTTCGCAGGAAGAACATCAACTCCCAGGGACTTAGGTTTCTTTAAGGGATATTGTTTTTCTTGCAACATATTTGGTCACAAAGTTATTGATTGCAATAGAAGGAATATGAAACATACATATTGTGATTCCTCAGCTCCATTTTCTGGTCATATAAGATGTTATGCTTGTAACAAGTTTGGACATGTAGCAAAAGAATGCAGGAACAAGGCAATGGATATCCAAAAACAACAAGGAAAGAAACCAGATAAGAGTATTGGTACCAAAAGATGTGATAAAGATGGATCCACAAAAAATTCTCCTAATAAGCAGAAAGAACAAGAACAAATAAGGTGTGGCCATGCTCTTTGTTCATTTGAAGACCAAAGATGAATGGTACATAGAGAGCGGATTCTCTCATCACATGAATGGAGATAAGGACAAGTTTGAGTCTCCCAAGAAAAACAAAGATGGTAAGGTGATTGTTGGAAATAGTGCTCCGAAAAAAGTTACGAGAAAAGGTAGAATCAAACCTAAGAAGTATGAAAAAGTAGTTGATGCATTATTGGTTCAAGGGCTAAAGCAGAATATTCTAAGTGTAGGTCAAATAGCTGAAAAAAGACATATAATTGTATTTACATCAACTAAATGCAACATTATAAATGAAGAAACTAGAAGGTTATAGCAAGAGGATACATAAATCCAAACAAATTATATGTGGTTGAAGAGGATAATTAAGGCAGAAATAAGAGTTATAGCTCCTCTTCTTCTTCAGATTCTAAATAAAAGAAGATGGTTCCCATAGCAATCTATTTGTTTAAATCATACTTCTAACAGTGACTGTAGAAGTGATGTGAGGCATATGACTTCATGAAGAGCAAGTGATGATTATCAAGTCCATAGGTTCACTGATGTATCATCTCAGGGGGGTCTATGCATGAGTATCTTGGTGATGGTTCACTATTTTGGTTTGATATTCCTTTTGATAATGTTTTGGTATTACTGACATTACATTTGATGAAGTAACAATGAAAAAGAATAGACAATACAGGTTCAAGGGGAGTTGTGACTATAAAGAATCAATAATTTTCTTTCTATACACAATCTCATGAAGGACAATCACGTATATACACAAGTTTTGATCTAGACAGACGCATATGCTTTTTTGAGATGGATAAAAGTGGCACAAACTCAGGGGGAGCTTCTTGAAATATGATTCCATCATATTATTATTGATATTTTGGCATTGACATTGGTTTATTGCAGACTATTAATAATGCTGATATGATTCTTGGGAATGATGATTGGTTCATGATGGTTCGTGAGTTGTTGCAAAATGTTATTGTGGTTATGGTTATTTGATGGATTTGTTGATTGATGAGGTGGATATGATTAAATTTGATAATGAATAGTTGGCATAGGTTCAGGGGGAGCATTTTTTATGCTTCTAATAGTGCATTGTTGGTATTATGGTTCCTTGTTGCATGATGGTGTTTTTGGCTTGATCACTCTTTGTTGAAGTTGATCATTAGGCATGGATTGGATATGATGAACTTATGGTTGGCGTTTATATGTTACTTGAGTTTCACTTGATAAAGGGATGTGTACGATATGGTCGTTGTTGGTATTCTTTGATGATGATGAGTTTATTATTCACTCAATGGTTGTTGACATTGATATGTTGCTGACATTATGTCATATGGATGATGCCTATATATTTCTCAAGTTTGGTAAAGTTGTTGTTAAAACTTGAAGATATGTATGTTGAAGATGTGATGTTGCTGATCAAATTTATGATGACTGAAGAATCTTTTTTTTTTTTCACACATGTTATTGATGCATATGATGATGTACATGTTGCTTGATGACTATGGCTCTTCTTATGTGTGAAGAGAGCTTGTTGATATTGATGATATGAGATCAAGGAGATGAGTTACTAATATAGATTGATTGCAAAATCTTATGCAACAATTGGTTGATGATGATGATTTCACGATTTACTCACTGTTTTTGGCATCTCTCATTGACGAGAAGACATATGCAAATTGTTGTCACTATGTCATGGGTTATCAATGATGGATGAATTGCAGATAGTGATCTTATGGATGATTACTAGAGATGAATTTTGGTGAAATTGTTTATGGTGTGATAATTATACTTGATACACTTGATGAAGTATATGTTATGATCATTATTGATGTTGAAGGTTCTCATATTTGATGGATGCATGAAGATAATATGATGGCAATATGGTTCAAAATATTGATATTGTTGCCTATGGATTATAGCTCTTCCTATATCTAGAAAAAACATGTTACATGAAGTTAAGAGGATGTTTATTGATATGCCGCTGCTACAACTACTTGGTGATGCTTGGAAATGCTACACATTTGGTCACATATTGATGACTACACTTTCCTACATGATGATGATGAGGATGTTCATGCTGCTATCAGAGGTTTATGTTGAAGATTCGTATATGGAGAATGATGGTCATTGATGACTATTATGGTCTTGCTACCTCATGATTGATGTTCTTGTCTTTGATTATAATTTTATATATGTCTTTTGATGTAAAGGTCATGTAAAGACCCATGTTGTAAATCATTGTAAAATTCAGTGATATATGGATTATTGGGGTCAAGTCATTTATGTATGTATTCCCATTATTTTGGGTAGTTGATGTAATGTTGAGTAAAAAATGTAACCCCATTGTGTTGGGTGATTGATGTAATCATGGAGTCATTAGTCATAGGAAAGGTCATATTTGGTTGAGTCATCAAATCTTGTATATCTTCAAACAGTTCAACATATTTTTAGGGGGACCATGGTCAACATGCAGCTCTCATATTCAACAGATCAGACCTATAGTGATCCTCTCTACAAAGGGGGAGATAAGTCTTCATTCAACATTGGACAACCCTTTTCCCTTGATGTCCTACATAGTGATGGAAATGTGCTCCTTCGCCGATCACTAGAACACATTCTATCTTCACTGTATTATTGACAAGGTACCCACTCTAGGCATTGGAACCTGCAACCCAGCTCGGTTCATCCGGGCTCGCTATCGCTCAACAGCAATCCCCTCCTTCGCCGAGACACTAAAGGCAGGCTGCGAATGTGATGGTTCGGAAACGAGAGCGGCATATTTACGTATATCAAAGGGGGAGAGAAGTATCCATTCAACATTGGTCAACCCTTTTTCCTTGATGTCAAAGGGGGAGAAAATATTGGTGTTTGGAGAAGAATGTTTGGTGAGAAATCTTGGTATTTATAGGTGTGTTTGCATGTATTTACAGGTGATGACCAAACACCAAAGTGGTTGCCATCAAGTCCAAAAAGGGAGATTGTTGGCATTATGGCTAATGTGTTGTCCTTGATGGCAACCTACTTAATAAATATGTCGACATTGTGATAGAAGGATGTTTATGCAAAGTGATACATATGCTATGGGTGATATGAACAAAGGATGTCAATTCACAGATGGATGGATGGCAGAGGTAAATTTTGAGAAAGTATACATGGGTATTGAGAAGCAAGGTCGCGCACATATGCCGATATTTTGAATAAAAGTCATGTACATAATTTGCACCATGGTAAATTGGATACCAGGGGTCTTTACCATGGTATTGGCCCATAGTAATGGGTGCAACAATGATGATTTGATCCCGTCAAATAATACTAATGACATTACTAAGGGATTGCTCTAGGGTATTGGCTAAGGTTAAATATATAAAAGGAGATGGAGATCAAGGTGTTAGGTGTGAAAGTGATGGATTTTTTTTGATTTGAAATAGGTGTGCACCAAGGAGCATGGGGGAAGCTCAGATTTAATAGAACTGAAAGTGTAGTGAAAACTAATGAACACATATTTCTTGATTTGTTTATAGCTAACAATGATAGATCCATGAAGGTGTGTGACCGTAACAGTATGTATGTCGAGATTTGGGTTTTACAGATGTTGTATTATGCAACAAAATTATGAATCAATGATTTCAGATATGTATGTCAGTTTTCCTCTAAATGATTGTGTACATACGTGGATTTTTCTTTGCAAGGCCGCATATAAATTTAGAAAATTTATACAATATGTTGAGATTTGAATGCGGGTGTTAAGCATGGTAAGCGCGTACATATGTTGATATTTCTTGTGGAAGTTGTGTATATGTCCTAGATTTTGCAATACTGGTAAAAGATGACATTTGAACAATTATGTTTTGATTGTTGTTCTCTATCGATGATGTCTCTATCATGATAATTTGTGTTTGACAGTATTGAATGAGTTGAATTGGTTATGGAATGGAATGTTGATTAGTGATGATGCTGTAATGTGGTGATCTATAATTAGTTCCATGATTGATTTAGTACATGATTTAGTGATTGCTTTAGTATTACAATGATTCTGATTCAGTTGTCAGTGATTTGAGATCTGTAAGTAGGTCTTATACAGAGGAAGCGCATGTATATGTAGGTATTCTTTAGAACAATAGTGTATGCAATTTGAATTTAATATTGGTTAGGGTTTGTAGGGATGCTGGTTGATGATTTTTTTATGAATTATGTATATTTTCTATATCTGTTATGGATTTGTTTTGGTTTCAATAGTTGGATGAGATTCAATGATTACAGTTGGTTCAATGATTGATTTTATTCAACATTTGATTGGGCTCAATGATGGAAGTGGGTCCATTATGAAAATATGATGAAAGGTAGCCTACAAGTTTGATGTTGTTGAGTTAAGTGGATCCGATATGGAATATTATGAAACATGGTCCACAAAGGGTGTTGAGGGTTGGAGCCTTTAATAAGGGAGTAAAATCTTCCTTCCAGTGGTAGCTAGTAAATTTGTGTAGGGGATAGATGCTCCCTTATGATAGGAGTTGGCAAACGAGATCAGAGGTTTGGAGCTCCCTTCCAATGGGCATTGGAAAATGAGAGAAGGTTGTAGCCTTTTGCAGGTGGTTGCTTGTGTGCTAGTAAGAGTCTGCACCCATACAATATTGTAATATGTTTTCCTTTATAATAAAATAAGAATATGGAGACAATGACAACGGTGGTTTTCTCACACATTAGGTTTCCACCTAAAACTCCTGGTGTTCTCATGTGTTGTTGTGTTGCTTTATTCTGCTCTTATTGCTCATGGTTATTGTTTAACTAATTAATAAAGAAGTAATGATGCACTAGTTAAAAATGAACAAATGTTGAAATATATGAAAAGTTAGTTAACTGGATATAAAATGTTTTCCTTTACTGAAGTCGGGTACATACGTTGGTTGCATGAATGGCATTAGTGTATATAAATCATAATATGAAATGAAAAGTTTAAAGTGAATTAAAATATTGATTCATCTCCCACAAACCCCCCCCCCCCAACAATATTCTTCCCAAAAAGGCATGCCAACACAAAGGCGAGGTGTGCAGGTGCCCATGGGAGCATCATGTGCTAGGCAAGCCAAGGTGTCTGCCAAATAGGGGTGCTTATGTGACGAGTTTGTGGGTCGACCTAAATTGGCAAGGGGAACCTGCACAAAAGAAGTAATGTCGACCCATGACTGCCCATGACTTTAGAATGGGGCCAATGTTGAAATTTTTTCAGTTTGTGCTCGTATGCATTGAAATTTGACAAGGTCATGGAAGATGCATGCATTGATGATATGGGAGGGTTTTTAGACTCAAATACAACTCACAAAAATAATTCGACAATCAAATGACAAAATTATCATATATATAAATATGAAGAAGATGAAATAATTTATTACTATTTACCAATTAAGGGCTTATAATGTAATTCATAGTCCAGAGGTTGAGAAAACTCCTTACTATTCCATTTGAGAAAACTTCTTTCCCTTCGCCGTCATCTTTGTCATCATTGTCATCATTAACATCATCATCATCATCATCATCTTTGTACCGGGAGGGTTTGGAGATATGTGAACCAGGCAACACGACAATTAGGCATACATGGTTTAATAAAGCTTTAAAAACTAAGAATTGACACACAATGTCCCATAAAAAATTTCATGGTATGAAACCTTGTATAAATATTTATTAGTATTATCCTATTATATAAAAATCTAGTGTCACTCTATTCATCACATAGAATATTTATTTAAGGTTTCATTAAAAGTATTTAAAGGTGACTGACTTCTTCTCATTATTACTTGTAGTAATCAAATTCCTTGAACAAAATTACCTCTAAAACTTGTTTGGAGTTCTCCAAATACACACATAGTTGATATGATTCACTTAGTTTCCATAGGATTTAATATGGCATATTCGAAGCCTAATATAACTGATTTAACAACTCATATCCATTCACAAGCATAAATTGTTAATATACCCTTATAATTGATAAACAAATGTAAGCATAAATATAATCAATTAAATAGCCATAAATAATGAACACACTGATTTCTGAGGAACACTCACCATAGAAACACTCTAACACTTAACTTATTAATCACAAAATCTTTTTCAATCCATGATGCTTCGTTAACATTCTTGAATAGAATGAGTTTCCTCTAAAAAAATAGCACACAACTTTGGCTTTGCATTTGTTAAATTATGTGGACAATCTTTTGTTCCACAACTCGTAATATTTGGAATATCTTATAGAAATATACAAATTTTACTCGGGCTAACATTTGGGTCTCTATTAGTCAATTCTATATTTTCAAAAGACTTAATTAGAGTGGCCTTTATTTGTACATATTGTACACCATATGACACTTCATTAAAGGGTCAAGTCTAGAAGTCATTTTTGAAGCATCTCAAGATTTTATTCAACTTTTCTATCAAATGATGATGGGATAGACCAATATTCATATGATTCCATGTGTTATTCTTTCTTTAGGGCATCTTGGAAAGTTTTTATTTCATGTATTCAAAGAGTACCCTTATATTTTATAGAAGGCATGCTATGAACCATTATGAGAAAGTCTTTGTTTATTATATATGGGATATGGCTAAGAAGATATATAAATCTCTCGTTGTATTCCAACACAAGTTCACAAGGCATCTAATTAGTGCCTTTTATTTTTTGTGCTAATATATGTTTAACATACTGAGTTTTAAGGAATGATAAAAAATGTCCTTCACTTCCATTTTTGTTTTTTATTTTGTTTAATTCACCTTAAAATTCATAAATCATGTTAACATTCTTTTCTTTAATGATCCAACACACTTTTCAAGTTGCTTTGGATTTTGTGGTATATCCATCACAACCCAATTTTTCTCACATATGAACCAATGTTTTTTAATATCTTCATCACCCTTGTAGAGTGGTAGATGGTGGTGCAACATTTGTTTAAGAAGGAGGGATTTTTTTACTATATTGTAGTAGGTGGAGCTAGTCATAGGATAGTCAATGGTTTCTTAGTGTTTAATTGATCAACTTTGGTTGATTTTACTAGAAGGTTTATTTCGTCGATCTAACAATTTTGATCTTTATAGTATGTAAAATGTCTTGTTTGTGGTTGTATCACTTGCAATGTTTGAAAAAAATTGAGGTATCCTCCTCAAATAGTAAATCATATAAAGGGGCTAGTGGGGGCATATGGTCAAGGCTCACTTGCTAGCATGGCATTGATATTAGTTCCCATCCTTTAGTTCCCATCCTTATGACTTACGTTCCCACTCTGGCGTATCATATTTATGATCCAATATCAAGCTAGATTGAACTCGTGGCCATTGAATGCACTCTTAATATAAAGGACTACCTACGGAACCTTTGTCCCCATTCCAATCTCAATCGTTTGCTCAACATCCAACCAAATTATAGGTGATTGATCGCTTCACAACCTTAGCCTTCCATAGATTCTGCTAGCTCGAGTTACGCTTAGTGATAGTGGAATACTTCCAGTTCATTTCCCTCACCTTTGATTGAGGCACGCCATTCACACAGAAGGTAAGCTACCCAGTCTAATATCTTTTATGTGGATTAGTATGTTATTATCTCCTTCAATACTTAACCAATTTCACATTTTCTGGGGTATTCCAAGGAACAACATATCTCTTACATTTACATGGTTGTATAGTTGATGCCACTATGAAGATCATCAAGAACATACTTGTAAATATTCCCAAAAGAACAATTGAACACAAGGAATTATTAAACATAGATGACTTGTTACATAAGGATTTGGATGATTACATATCATATGTCCTAACTCTCAATTTATATGCTTTCAACATTCTCTACCAATCAAAGGATGAAAATGCCTACCTCTAACAACTTTTTATCTTCATTCAACTCAGGAATCATCAAGGATTCTTCCCATGTGACATCTATATAATCATCAAACCGATTTAGCACTTAAATGACTTGCCACTGTTGAGGATTTTTTCTTTGGGATTGATGATGGTTTGTAACATCATGCATCACTATGCTTTTCTTTTGGTTTTTGTCCCTTCCAAATTTTTGAATATTAATCGTTGTCTTGCACAATTGCATTCTTTTGAGAATCCTTTTCTTTTTTCTTCGTCTAGTGCATACTCTCACTCTCTTGTAGTTGACTTCTTCATTTTCCTCAACATAATGAATCTTCAATGTGTATCAACTAAGGTTACTCCATTTTAGGAATTCTCACAAATTGTCATCCCCCACCACAAATAAAAAATTAATTTTACTAGTTGAGAAAGGTACCACAATTAGCTATTCATTTCTATAAGTATTCCTAAGCTTCTTGAGCAATTTTTCAACTAGCATTCAAAAAATATTCCCACCTAGATTGTCATTTTTTCTATTAGGTACTAGTTAGTATTGTTAGTGGAGATTGGTGTTCAACAATGTTTGAAATGCCTTGGCCAATCAAGAATTTGTGAATTAAAGTGGGTACTATGTGGAGGAACTAGTCAGACAAATTTTCATAAAATCTTATTTTAACATCACCAGGGATGCCTTTCTTCTATTGCTTTCTCCTCACAAAAGTCATATACAATTTTTTTGACCCATTCATCTAAGTTTGTTGACCATTATTAATCAATTTAGAGATAATTCATTAATTTTAATTAAAATTAATCATGTGCACCACATTCTATAAATTTATTTAAGAATGGATATGAGGAATTTTTCAAGTGTTTTTGTGAAAATTTGTGCTCTCACCTATGCAAGTGTGACATAGTTTCATCTAGGATCTTTTTTGAAATAATTTTAGAATATTCACCGCCTTCCTCCCCTAAGCCTCTTTCAGTCTGGTGGGAAACTAGGTGGATGAAGCAAGGATAACCCTTGAATAATGAATGATTGTTGGATTGGTTGCCCACTTCCTTTGAGTCTTAGATCTACATGGGTACATTCATACTTACTAAATAATCATGCACTAGCATGTCGCTTTTACTATGTGGTCATGTTGAATTATTGGTCACCCAAATCCCCTGGCTTAGTACTTAATGTGAGAAAGCATGGAATCAATCTAAATTCCATCCATCAGCTAATTGAAAATGGATTGTTATGAAACAAGCTCACAAAAAGATAGAAAAGATAGATGAACACCTTAGAAATAAGCCTCTTTGAGGGGGCAACCTCCTTTACATTACACAAATGAACAATTCTTGGACGCTACAAATGACAAGACCTTATTTCTATATATAGGAGTCTAAGGGGTCATAATATAATCAGAGTCAACATAACAATAATAATGTAAGGGCACAATAATAACAATAGTGAACTTCTATGGGGAACAATAATAACAATATGGGGACTACATGGGAACAAAAATATAATAAGGGGGTTATACTAATAACAATAAGGGGTTACACTAGTAGTATAGGGACCTAACATGCCCCTACCCTTCAAAAAGTGTTGTCCTCAACACTTGAGTAGTTCTTGATGCTTCTATATAAAATATTATCCTCCCAGGTGGAATATTCAATGGCTAAGTTCTTCCACTTGATGAGATACTTTGAAATTGATCGATTTCGTAGTTGTCGAGTTCTTATTTCTATGACTGCTCCAGGTTCCAATATGATTTTTCCTTCCTCGTCAAGTTTTGGTAATATTGTTTGAACTGGGATCTTCTGCAAATTTTGAATGAGTGGCCACACTTCTTCGTCCTTCCTCCATTCATGCCTTGCTTCATTTATCCAATCTGGTTGGATAATAGAAATAGCACAAAACAATGCTTCTACATCCTCATCCTTTCTTGAGAGTGCATCTGCCACAACATTTTTCTTCCCCTTTTTGTAGATGATTTCAAAGTCATAACCCAACATATTTGTGACCCATTTTTCTAATCTTCTAAAGATAATATTTGTTCTAAGAAGTATTTAATACTATCATGATCCATTTTACCTTGAAGTGTCTTCCCATTAGGTAAGGTCGCCATTTCTTAAGTGCATGTAGTATTGCCAACATTTCCTTCTCATAAATAGCTTGCTTGAGATGCATATGTAAAAATATCCAATTGCCTACATCAAAACTTCTTTCACTGCACTATTGATATGCCTATTGTTTCATTCAATTCTGCACCAAAGTGGTGTTATCCTTTAAAAGTTGGAGAACTTTTTGTTGATGCTTGATGTGATCTTTCAATGCTTGAATCTTTTTCTTCTTGATATGTCATTTTATCTTGAAAGTTTGAGGAGTGGTAATTTCTTCCAATGCATTACAAGATATGGTCAGATTCATTTCTTGATGCTCGATGTGATCTTTCACTTCTTGAACTTTCTTTTCTTGATATGTCCTTCTATCTTGATAGTTTGAGGAGTGGTAATTTCGGTCAATGCATTACAAGATATTGTCAGATTCATTTCTTCTTTCTTGATTTGGTCTTTCACTTCTTGAACCTTTTTCTTCTTGATATGTCCTTCTATCTTAAGAGATTGAGGAGTAGTAATTTTTTCCAATGCTTTACAAGACATGGTCGAATTCATTTCTTCTTTCTCTGGGGTTGGTTCCTGGTGTATATACTATTCTTTTGATGTTTCCTAATCCTTTTCTTACTCCTCTCCACAATCAATGTAAAATAATTTCTTCTCAACACACTTATGACCTTTAATGTATTTGTTATCACAATTGTAACAAAGCCCTTTTTCTCTTTTTTCTTCCAATTGTTGTGGTGTAACCCTTGTAGGTTGTGGAAGGCTAGAAGAAACAACATTTACATCTTTATAGTTGTGAGGGGTAGACTTCCTTGTTGCCATAGTTTTTCTTTACACTTTGTAACAAAGCCCTTTTGCTCTTTTGTCTTCCAATTGTTGTGGTGTTGCTCTTTGTATCCTCATAATGTGCTATCATTTCCTCCATGAAAGTTGACCACGTAACAAGTTGTTTACGAGAACAAAGCCCTTTATACCATAAAAATTGATCCAGATCTAAATATGAAGATGCAATACATACCTTTTGTAATAGTGGTACAACATGTAGATCAAAATATTGCTCCATTTGTAGTATCCAATTTACTGGATCCTTGCCATAAAACTTCCTCATATCGCCTTTTCTTGATTTTAGGAGCCCAATCTTGAAACAACTGTAACTTTGTAATTTCAAATCTCCAAGTTCTGAAATTTCTTCCTGCGGTAGCTCTCTGTGTTCTCTTTCTAACGCCGCAAGTCTGATCAAGATTGGATTCTGCAAGGAAATGTTATGTCAAATCTCTCACAGTGACCTGATTATAGACTAGTTCAGTAGAGTGAACTTGTACGAAGTTCCACGTGTCAATGTTTTAACCTTAGTACTTGAAACTAATATATAGAAAACTACAGGAAGTCCTCTTTCTGAAAATTCTTACGCAATTTCAATCTGATGCTCATAACAAAAGTTATGACGATATTCCACACATCACCTGTTTGGAATGTAATTCGGGAGTCTGCAAAATATCTAACTTCCTCAGATCATATCTCTGATAATATAGCGATAAATGATTTGAAATTTGGAATGGAGGTTCAACTTGATTTCATATCAAACAATTTTTTTTTTCTTCTGAAATGTCGCAGAAACAAAGTTACAGTGAAAATTCCACGATGACCTGTTTGGAGCAGTGAAACCCTAGAATCCAAAGCTCTGATACCAAATGTTAGGAAGCTAACTGACAAAAAGATAGAAAATATAGATCAACGCCTTAGAATTCAACATCTTTGAGGGGGAAACCTCCTTTACATTACACAAATGAACAATTATTGGATGATACAAATGACAAGGCCTCCTTTCTATATATAGGAGTTTAAGGGGTCATAATATAATCAGAGCCGACTACAAAATAATGTAAGGCACAATAATAACAATATGGGGACTACATGGGTAAACAATAACAAGAGGGTTCACTAATAACTAAGGTGTTACAAATAGTAATAGGAACCTAACATGGAAAACCTCTTTGGGTGCAGCAACCACTCATAGAAAATATAATAATATAAATAAATAATATAATAATAAATAATAATAATATATATTTTATATTTAATATAATAATATATAATATTATTTTATAATATATATAATATACATCATTATTTTATAATAGAGCATTATATAGGTGATATAATCGTATAATCAAAAGTGTGGTTTCACGATAGAGTGGATGTGGCATAATTGGTTTCACAGGCTTCACTGAGCGAGAACGAGGGCATTCAACAAGGTGACACAAGGGCATTTGAGCAGTGGGAATGAGGGCATTCGAACAAGGTAGCATTGGACACCTATCTTCAATATGGTGGTAAGCTCAAAATAGGGTTCCTCTATTTGCTATTTTTTTCTAGAACCGTCTCACAGACCTTAACCCATGACTGTAATGTTCCTAAGTAGGAATATGAGTGATATTTTAAACAAATAAACAATGTAGTAGCATAAAATTAAAAGATGCATTATACATCCATAAAACACTATAAATCTGGAACTGTTGAGCCATATATTATAAAATTTGAGAGCATAGGTAAAATATAAATGAGATGGTGCACCTAGACTTGTTTCAAGGACAAGCTGGAGTACACCCATGTGATGGAATAGCTAAGTTGAAGGCTACCCAGTTGTTACACCACTCTGCACTATGCTGTCCCAGTAAAAATATTGTCCTGTTGAACTTCTACTTGCTGGAATGTGCCAAAAAACCTTAGACTCGGAAAAAACCCAGAAAAACCTAGAAGGGATTTTCTCTGGTTTTGAATTTGGATTTTCGGCCTCCTTGGAGCCACTCCCCAGCGGTTACCTCCAAATTAAACTTGCAGGAAACATCCCCCAAATCCCTCTAAAAACACCCCTAGAATGTTGGGTTCACCTGTGATGACTGAATCCTTGCTCTCCAGATGATCCTTGGCCCGAATGACTGCTCTCCCAAGCACCACGAGTTTGCTACCAGAGGCCTTTGTGCAATCCCTTTGCCCAAAAATTCATATTGTTGTAACCCATGATTAGCTAGCTGCAAAACTTAATGAAATTATCCTCAACCAACAACCTTTCTAGCTCCCGGAACTCCCAACAATCTATTAACCTCTCGGCTGGCTCAATCCCCTCCTGCATGTTTCTGGTTGCCTAGAAAATACGCAGTCTCCTCCTCTGTGTGGCTGGATGAAGTGTATGTTAATGATGGAACCCTTGAAATATTAGTGGAACAACTTCCCTAGGGTGGGCACAGATAGTCCGCTGAAGTAGAGGTTGAATCTCCCTTGCAGAATATCCATGGCTAACTAGTCGATAGTTTCGCTAAGTAGCAGAGCATACAAAGGTAAGTTTGCTTGTAAAGTGATTAAGATGTTGAAAAATGAGAGATCCTTCTTCTTTTATCACCTTGCCCCCCCAGCCTCATGTGGGCCCCCTACTTCCACTAATTCAATTCCCTCCAACTCAAGAGATGGCCAAGTTTGAATTATTCATGTGGGTGGCCCCCACATTCCACTAGCTACCAGAAATAAAGATGAATTGTCTATAGTTCCTAAGTTTTACGTGTGGGGTCCTCCTCCTAAGCCAAAAATGATGCCAAAATTATGTAGTTGCACCCCGTGACTAATACATTTAAGAAGGGACATGAAAATCCTCCCCTCCCAAATGTTGCTTTCCCTCAAGCAACCTCAAAGTTGGGTGCTCCAGTATGTGTTCACCCTCCCAGGTGGCATCCTCATCCGACAAGTTCTTCAGTGTACCAAGAACTTCCTGATGGTCCTACTTAGTCTTCTCTCCCTGCACTCTAGAATGGCCTCTGGTTCCAACACCAAATGGCCCTCATTATCCAATGAGGGTAGATTAGCTACTGCGGTCACCTGTTGTCCCAACACCTTCTTCAGGCATGAGACATGAAATACGTTATGGATTCTACTCCCCAGAGGTAGCTCTAGCTCATAAGACACCTCCCCAACCTGCCTAATCACCTGGTAGGGCCCATAGAAGCGTGGTTGTAGCTTCTCACCCCCCTTCTATTTTAGTGTAGACTGTCTGTAAAGATGCAATCAGAGGTAAACTAAGTCCCCCTCCTCAAAGTGCCGATTTGCATATAGTTTTTGTTGATTTTGGGCTGTCGCTAAATTATCCTTGAAGCTTTGAGGACATATTGGCTCTCTTAAACCCAGTCATTGGCCTTTGGGGCCCCGCTGTCTCCAAAAATCATGTCTGCAAAAGTTAGTGCATCATATCCATAGAGGGCATGGAAAGGAGTCATACTGATAGACATGTGGTGTGTTGTGTTGTAGCAGAACTCGCCCAAGTGCAACCACCGAATCCACATCCTCTGCTGACTTGTCACATTATTCCTCAAGTACCCCTCCAACCACTGGTTGACCCTCTCCATCTAGTCATCCATTTGAGGGTGATAATAGGTGCTAGGAGTGAGCTCTGTCTCAACCAACCTAAAGAGCTCCTGCCAAAAGACCCCATAAATCTATTGTCTTTGTCACTCACAATGTCCTTGCGGAGCCCATGTAGCTTGAAAACTTCCCAGAAGAACAACTCGACAACCTATGCAATCGTGTATCTAGTGGGGATTGTGAAGAAGTGGGAAAATTTAGTCAACCTGTTGACCACTACAGATATGCAATCCTTCCCCTGTACCATGGGGAACCCAGTGATGAAATCCATTGAAATAATTTCCCATTTCCCCTCCGGAATGGAAAGTGGCTATAGTAGCCTTGCAGGGTGAGTCAGCTCCCCCTTGTTCCGTTGGTAGGCCTCACACTTCCTTACGTGTTGCAACACGTCCTCCTTGAGGCCTTTTCACATAAACCTCTCCCGAACAATCATGTAAGTCTTCTAGAATCTTTGGTGTTTGGAAAATGGTGAATTGTGAGATGCTTGGAGTACCCTCTCCCTTAAATACAAGTTGGGCAACAAGTAAATGCACCCCTTGTAATAGATGACCTCATCCATCACACAGTAACACTCATCTATATGTGTCCCCTCCAGCACCTTGCAAGCCCTCCTGTCCTTGGAGTACTCTACCAATAGCTGAGCCTTCCAAACCTGGTAGATGCTCATGAGAGATAACCCAACTTGTCTCCTAGATAGAGCATCAACCACCACATTGTGCTTGCCCTGCAGATACTCAATGTCATAATCGTAGGCCTACACCTTGTTAAACCATCTATGCTGCCTATCATTGAGGCCTTGATGCTCCATGAAATGTCGAAGACTGTTGTGATCAGTCTTCACTTGGAATTGGTTGCCCTCCAAGTACTGGCGGAACTTGGCCAATGCATGCATAATATCCAACATCTCCTTGTCATATATGGAATATGACAACTCATGTAGCAGGAGCTTCTGATTCTTGAAAGCTATGGGATGCCCCTCCTGTGACAATACGACTCCAACTCCTACCCTTGATGCGTCACACTCCACCGTGAATGGCTAGGAAAAGTCTAGAGTGCTAGAACAAGGAAACTTCTCATCACCTCCTTGAGGCGATTGAAGGCGGCTTGTGCTCCACCAGTCCATGCGAAGGCCCCTTTCTTGGTCAAGTTAGTCAAGGGTGCTACTAGCTATGAGAACCCTTTGACAAACTTCATGTAGTAAGTGAAAATACCCAAGAAGCCTCTCAACATAGTCACATCTCGAGGTACTAGCCAATCTCGGATGGCCTGAACCTTCTCCTCATGAACCTTCACCCCATTTTCTCCAATGATATGCCCGAGATAAAGCATCTCTATCAATCCAAACTCGCACTGGGAGAGCTTAGCATAAGACAATTGCTCCTCTAGAATGTGCAATACCTCCTCCAAGTGTTGGAGGTGCTCCTCCCACATCCAACTGTAGATTAGGATGTCATTGAAGAACAATAGCACGAACCTCCTCAATTTTCCTTGAAAGATATGGTTCATGCAATATTGGAATGTGTCGGGAGCGTTGGTCAGTCCAAATGGCATGACCATAAACTCAAAGTGCCCATAGTGGCACCAGAATGCTGTCTTCGGTATGCGCTGATCCCGAACTCTGATCTGGTGGTACCCTAAACGTAGATCAATCTTAGAGAAGTACTTGGCTCCTCTAATCTCATCCATCATCTCTTCAATGGGGGGAATGGGGCATTAGAGGAAATTTCAACTCAAAAATGGGCACCTAAAAAAATAGCGAATTCATAAAATAATGCCATGTAGACAATTTTTTAATATATCATTTTTATTATTTTACTTTTATGAAAATTACCAAATAAATTTCACATCTATCAAAATAATTGTATACATATTTTATATTTAAATCAATTTATTAGCCGTGATTTAATAAAAATTAAATTAAAAGGTAATTTTAAAATATAATTAAATTAAATTTAAATTTAAAATAAATTTAGTTTAATTTTTAAAATTTACCATTAGATGTCATTTATCAAAATCAAAACCGTCTATATATATTTTAATATTAAATTAATTTAATTAACAACAAAATTTAATAAAATTTAATAAAAGGTAAATTTAAATTTTTAAATTAAATATAAATTTAAATTTAAACTATGCAAATAAATGCACTTTTACCGATATCTATATATATATAAAATACAATTTAATTAACCCAAATTTTAATAAAATTATTAAAAATAAATAAATTTAAAACTTTAAATTAAATAAATTTTTTAAATTAATAACACTCATGAATTTAGGCTTTATTAAAACACACTAACCCAGTGATTTACCCTTCATTAAAAATATTTCTACAATATTCTCAACTTTTTTATATTAAAGAAATAATTTGATTTTTAATATTTAATATAGTTTTGGGTCACTTGGGCACCATTCGCGCTTAAAGGAAATAAATTATATTATTAAAAACTTTATCGGTGCCTAGTCACACAAGTATCTCTTTTAAAATTTAAAGGATTTTGATTGGCTTACACATTATGACATGAAAATACAATGTTAACTTTTTAAAATCAAATTTCCTCTAATGTACCAATTCTTAAGGGTCTTCCGATTAAGGGCTCGGTAGTTGATACACATCCAAAGGGTCCCATCCTTGTTCTTCACGAGCACCTATGGAAGAAGAAAAATGACTAGAACTAGGCTTGATATGGTCCAACGCAAGCAGCTCCTGAATGACCTTCTGTATCTCATCCTTATGGGCTTTGGGGTGCCTGTAAGGAGTAGTGATGACTGTCTATATACCTGATTCCAACTCAATGGTGTGCTGAAACCCTCTATCTGGTGGCTGCCCTGGTGGAATGTCTCTGAACACTACTGCATAACTGTCCAGTAAAGCCTGTATGTCTGCTGGTGGTGGTTGCGCCTGTCCCCCAACCTCTAAGATCCTCAACTCGACTGCCCATGCAATGTCGCCATGCAGGAGATCTACCTCCATCCTGTGGGCTGAAATTGTCTGAGGTGGATAAGACTGCATGCCTCTCAAGACCACCAGTTTTCCATCTGGCCCCATGAAATCCATCTAAGGTTTCCTCCAATCGGTTGTGACTCGCCCAAGGGAATACGACCACTGGACACCCATCACCACATTGGTGTCTGGGACATCGACCACAAAGAAGTGGTCTGTCATCGATTAGTTTCCCATAACTACTGTCAAGGAGGGCACTTATCTGGTACATTGGATGGTATAGTCACCGGGTACTAGGATGGAGAACTCTCAAACTCTGTTGTGGTGAGACCCCTTCTCTAGACCAGTTGTGCATCTATGAAGTTGTGGGTAGCCCCACTGTCCATGAGCACCGACACCCTCTGTTCCTATACTGTACCTCTGATCCTGAGTGTCAAAAACTTAGAAATCCCACATAAAGAAGAAAGGACTCCTCCTAATGAGGCAAGATATGCCTCTCCCTGTGGAGGTGGTGGTGGTGGCCCTCTATTTGCCGAACTCTCTCCATTTGTCCATCCACAATCCTGCTCCACCTCGCCCTCCTGGTCACTTTCAAAAAAGACCACAATGTAATGTGTTCTACTTGTAGTGCACCTATGGCTAGGTGCCTAGGGCTCTTTGCATGTGAAGCACAACTTCCTCCTTTGGAGGTCCTTCCATGTCTCCTCATCTAGCTACCCCTTCCCCTGTGTGGTCCTCGGTGGTGGGGGTCTAGTCTCATGCCCCTTCTGTGGAAAACGGGTCCTTGCAGGAAATGGCGTTCTGTTTTTGGGGATGGCCCCCTGTAAATATTTGGCACACACCATTGCTTCCTGCAACGTGGAGGGTCTGCATGACTTCACCAGTCCACGCAGAGGCTCAAACAAGCCCTCAATGAAGGTGTATACCCTCCTTGCCTCGGACAGATTCAGGACCATCACTGACACACGCAGAAAGTTTGAGAAGTATTTCTTTGGGTTGCCTATTTTGCGTAGTTGTGTTAGTTCCCTAAAATATGCCTCTGTATCCCTATGATCAAATTGCTCCACCACCCTCTGAGTGAAGTCCTCAAAAGAGACTATCTAGGAATGCACCAAAGTGGTCAGGCTATGAAACCATCAGTCATGGCCTTCCCCCTCCAAGTGCAACGTTGCCATCTTAATGGCTTCCTGCTCCGTCATTTGGTTGAGTTGAAAGTATGTGTCCATATTTTCAACCCAAGCCCTGGTTTTGCACTTGGCAGTGCCATAATCTAATTTGATTTTATGTAGATGTATGATTAGGGTCCTCTTCCTGTTTTGGTAGTTAATTATTTAATTCATAAGGTCATTATTATTGGTGTATCTAATCTATGATGTATTCTTGGGCCTAATTTTATTATATTTAGGATAGTGTCATTTTATTTTTCGATTTGTGATTGCTTCAAATTAGTTATTTATTTTCAGCTCTTTATAAGCATGGCTTTTCTAGATATTTTTCTATCGCTATTTAATATGATTAGAATAATTTATATATATTATATATATAAATATAATATAATATAAATTAAATATTTAATGTCAACTAACCTCTTAAGATTAGTATTAATAATTGGTAAATTTAATAAGTTTTATAAACAGATTAAATTTAATACTACATCAATAGTAATTAGTATAGTTTTATAAACAAATTAACAGACCTTTAATAAACAATTCATATATATATTTAGTTAATAATTTAATAAATGAATAACTTATGGTTTTTAAATTACTATTAAAATTCTTTATTTTTATCCTAACATCCTATTATTATTTTTGAAAAAAGAATAGATAATTTATTCATGTAACTTAAATTACTTCTTCATAAGAAATTCTTCAAACAAATAATAAATTTATAATAACCATTAGTATTATTTTATTAAATAAATTACTTATGATACTATTCTTCTTACCTAATTTTACTAATTTCTAGAAATAGAACATTATATTATTAATTTTTATATTACAAAAATATTAATAATAAATTTATAATAACCATTAGTATTATTTCATTAATAACCTAATGTTATTTAATTAAATAAATTACTTATGTTACTAGTCATTGTACCTAATTTTTGCTAATTTCTAGAAATAGAACATTATAGTATTAATTTCAATACTATAAAACAATAATAATATTAAATTTATTAATATAAGTTTGACCTTGGTCCTAGAGTCAAAAAAAGCCGTTGTGTAGCTGTTGAGCTCTGCTTAGTCTATTTAGCATGCTAACCAGATCTGTTTCTTCAACTTGTCCTGATGATGAACCACACTAATTGGTTCGAAACGCGTCGACAAAAATCTTTTTCATATGATTTACGCCAAAGCTCTTCTTATAATTAATTTTTCTTCTAATTTAAAATCATTATTATTATTGGATTAATGATGAATGATACCCATTCAATTTTTTTAAATAAAATATCATTTATTTAACAATTATATATATGATAGTTATGATTACATGTGGAAGGATGAGATTGGAATATTTAATTCTACATTTCTTTTAAATAGATATGATGTATCTAGCTTTTTGGTTTTTAATGAAATTATAGCTTAATAATTAATCAATCGGTTAAATATATTACTTTGAAAACTCGATGCGTCAAAACAATATGAAATTTACACTACAAACGGGTCAAAACTGCATACGTGGAAGGTGAGAGTTAACGAATATTGGGCGCACTAAAATTAATCTTAAGAGCAAATAATAAACTATATATTAAAAAAACAAAAACAAAAAACGAGTGATTTTATTAATGTATTTACTGTGGGACATTGCAGAGAAAACCCACCGCTAATTTTACCGTTAAATATTTTATGTTAAGCTGCTTGAAGTTTGAACTCCGGGTGGGCTTCGTTGCCGTTTGCAACGACGACGAGGAGATTGGCAGGCTTGAGAGGCGAGACATCATTGTGTCATACAGAGGAACCGGGACTTTTGGGACTTTTGGAATGGAGTCGTTTATGAAGGCGGAGGAATTGTCTAGACGATTAAAAATGGTTGGTATTTGGATAAAAAAATTTAAAAAATCTTGTAGAGGCAGTGTTTGAATCATGTATTTGATGGTGGAAATAGATTCATTACCATCAAAACTTTCTAAGGTACCTAAAATTATGAAGTTTGACAGTTTTTACTTGGATTTATAAAAATTTCTGCTTGAATTTTTAAAAATATACCCTGAATTTCCATATCTTTCAGGGCAAAAAAACATAATTGTCAGACTACGGCTATTTCCAACGCATTAAATCTTCACCTTTGGTGAATAGTGGGTGGATAGTGGATAATGCTTCTTACAAAGCATATTCCCTTCACATTAAATCCTCCAGGCTTGGGTTAAAAAGTCAATTAATTCTCATCTAATTTATAAACTCTTTAGACAAATAAAATATATTTATTAAAAACACATTTTATATTTTATATAAGAATAAGAATAAAATCTTAAATCAAAATAAATAATTTGCTTCTTTAACCGGGATAGACCAATGTGTGGTCTCAATGGACATTAACCACTACCACTATCATCCTCACATATATATATATATAAATGATAGATAT
>APFE030242452.1:0-13601 GCA_000404065.3 Pinus taeda
AAGCATCCAATACCATGGACCAAAAACCATCGCATCCAAAACCATGGACCGAAAACCATAGGTAGGTTCACCCAACCTAATATAGGGTCCAAAAAAAAATTTCTCGGGGCGTTGCCCCGGACCCTGTAGAGGGGGGCTACCCACCCCCCTCAAACCCCCCAGACAGGGGGGGCTGCCGCCCCCCCCACTACACAATCGCCGCAATGAAGGGGGGGCTCTGTCCCCCATCTAATCCCCGAGTTCACTATGTCGGTTAGTTGTGGAAAGAATATAACATAGCCCAACAAGCCCATACCTTGTTCCTGCATTCCTTTGCTATATGTCGAAGCTTGTTACATGTATAACATATCATATGTTTCATATTCCTCATGTAGCAATCAACAGCTTTGTGTCCAAACATATTACAAGAAAAACAATATCCATTAAAGTACCTGGAATGTGATGATCTTTCTGCATGACGGTCTTGAACCACTCTTCTTCTGTATCTGGCTGCAACATGTCCAAGATTATGCCATACATAACATTCAACCTTATTCATTGGAGGAGTAAAATATTTCCTTTGAAGAATTTCTTTCCTTGGCTGTTGATGGTGTTGACCTCTCATCTCCTTGTTGAGCATTTCAGATTTCTCATTAGAGTTCCTTGACTTTCCTTGTGAGCTAGATTCACCTTCAGCGGATTCATAGAAACCAAGACCAGTTTTTATAGCTGGAAACCTTTGACTACTAATAATATCATCCAAAATTTTAGTAATGCCTTGAAATCACAAGAGCTTATCCTTTTCTTCTAATTTATCATTTAGAATATTTACCTCAATCAGAAGATGCTCTTCCTTTTCATGATACTGCTTCCTTATGTTCTCCTCAACTTTCATTCCTTCTTCCAACTGATGTCTTAATTCAAGAACTTTGTTCTTTTGTTTTTCAATAGCTTGGAGTAGTCCTCTATTCTGCTTCTTTGATTCTTCAATATCTTCCTTTAGCGAGCGGATTGTAGCTTCAAGCTTTTCATAATAACTGGATCTATCTCTGAGTTTCTTGATGATTGTGCTCCTTTCATTGACTTCATTTCTTAATTGATGGGACCCAACCCACTTGGCAACGCTTTATGCTTTATTCTATGTCTCGGATCGATTACGTGGCAGATATATGATATTTACCCGCGGTTCTATAAGTTGGTGGTAGCTGGGTAGTAAATGCAGGCCTTAATGACAGTACCCTGCCTCGGTATACTCCTCAACCCTAATGTTAACGCGGTCTCTCGATCCTTCCTTTGGTTATTGTTCTGTTGCACCGAGGGTTTTGTTAGCTCTGCAATGAAAAACTATAGTTGCGTTATGCTGTGGTTTCTCCAGCTCTGTAACGAAACTTATGGGTAATGTGTTGTGGTTTGGCTACCTCTGGATACTGTCTGAGACCTTCGTTTCGCCTCTGGTTGTCCTGTTCGATGGCTTGATAGTAAATCTGTTCGGTTGTGGAGGTTGTTTGCCTGGTTTCGTGCTCAGTCCTTATTAAGTTACACTGCTACTTCTCTGGTTCTGGAATTTGTGGATTTACTGGTTAATTTGCTTGCTTGTAGTTATGATTGTAGCGTCGGTTGGTTGTATTCGGCTGTGGTTTGAACTTAATCTCTCTGTTCACTTGTTATATGCCTTTCACTGTGCGGTTTTCGTATGCATTACTAGTTCTCTGAGATTTTTGTTCCAATTTTGACTTGTTGGTAACTATTTGGGTTTGTCTGCCTTCTCACGACTCGACATTGGTCTTAGTTGGAAGCACATGGCTTCTCGGAACATGCCTTCGAATTCAATACAGGCATATTGTCTTTCTATGCTTCAATTTCAACCTTTTTTTCGTTCTGGGTCTAACCCAACTTGCCCCATTTCTCTCCAGTCGCTCAATTCCATTCACTGTTCCAGTTATGGCGTCTATCCGCGTCGTCCAGGTAAGAAATTTATTCACCAGGTTGATTTCTTCTACAGGGTTTTGTTTTCCTCTGTATTCTTCTGGTACCATACACTGACGTTTGTATTTGGTTCCTTGCAGGTCCTTATGGGCAACCTGGGTGGCGTAGTCTCCCACACTTTGGTTATGCTAATTGCTCGTCTTCTGGGTAGGCCTGAAACTCGTTTATGTCTGTGAATGTTGTTTTTGTTTTCTAAAGGACGACCTGTCCCCTGGTCGAGTGATTAGATCATTGTATATGCTATTCGACTGTAGTATTGAGTTTATCGACTCTATAAGGGAATGTACAAGAGTCCAGCGTGGCCTCTGTTGTTTGTCTGATACAAACCCTAACTCAGGTTTTTTCGTTTTGACATGGGTTTTTGTAATTTAGTTGTATTTGGCTTCAAATGTGTCTGGAATGCTCTTTGTTCCCTGGAATGTGGCTCGGCTCTACCGATTTTGCTGTATACTTTTGTTCTCGACAATTGAAATGAAATTTTAATAGGAAAGAGTGTATGGTTATCCTGTTACCTTGGCATATTCGGCTTGTCTGTTGTTTGTTTTGCTGTGCATTCGAACGTGAGCGTGACTGGTTGTATTATTCAGTCGTTGTTAAATGAACATTGTAAATTTGGAATATTGCTCCACCGCGTGCGTAGACTGTTAATTTGGTGATTCCGAATTCGTTATAAATTCTACCTGCTTGATTGATATTCGACCTGTGAATTATGTGTGATTTACACAGTAGCCATGACAATGTAATAATTTATAATGATAAAGTAGTTTATTAGGTGATAAAAATCAACACATATTTATACAGACAGTTTAGATGGACAATAGCTTCTCTGGTTTTGAATGCTTGGTCTTTTTCTATTTCTGAATTTGCTCCACTTCCTTTTTCCTGAACTGAACCCCTTTTTGTTACATGTATTTTGGCTTTATAGCCCTCTGTTTTCAGTTGATGCTTGCAGTTGGTTTAACTGTTACAAAAATGGTTACATAACTTCTACTTCTATCCATAACTATAATCATTTGGCATTCCAAGACTTGTAGGAACAATTGATGGTTATTTTTCCTAATTACATAAACTACCTTTTAATTAACAATCGAAACTACAGTAATCCTAAACTGGAAAATAAAAGAGGTATCTAACTTTTGCTGATTCTGTAAAATAACATAAAAAGAAAAATGATTCCCATAAAACCTTAACAGTTTACTCGGTCACGAGCTGTTGAACCTGGTTAGATTTCTGCCCAATTACAGTGAGCTGGATGCTCCTGCATGAGGCTCCCAGGGTGAGAAGAGATCATGACTCCGGTTCATGAGCTTCTCCACCGATGTTCCTGTCCTTTCAATCTGTCTGGCATCAAGCCATGAGCTGTCCTCAATCGGACGGTTCTTCCACTTGACCAGGTACTGAAAATAATTTTTCTGCCGAGTACGCCTAACTACCTGAGTTTCGAGGATGCCTTCGATCTCAGGGGGTTGGACATAAGGCATTTGTCTTTTCCAACTTTCTCCGTCTTCCTAGGTGTTCTGCGTGGATTGTCCGGGTTCATCCTTCTTTTCTTCCAACAGATCGCCTGTATACGGAAACAAATCTGCCACATTGAAGATAGGTGATATGCCTACTCGAGGTGGTAGTTGTATTTCGTATGCATTCGCTGAAAACTTTCGCAATATCTTACAAGGCCCTATCTTCTTGTACTTCAGTTTATTGTACGTACCTTTAGGGAACCGCTCCTTACGCAAGTGTACCAGAACTTCATCCCCTACCTCAAAATGAACTTCTCTTCTCCATAAATCTGCATGTTCCTTATACTTCGAGCTGCTGTCCTGTAATTTTGCCTTCACCTGTTCGTGTAAATCCCTCATTGCATTTGCAAAATCTTCTCCATCTGCACTTCGTCGTTCCTGTAAGCCAAGATCCTGAAGTTCATGCAATCCACGAGGGTACATGCCATAAAGGATCTAAAAGGGACTGAGACCCGTGCTACGATTCGGTGAATCGTTGTAAGCAAAATCTTCTTGCGCTAGCACTCGGTCCCACATTCGAGAATTCTCCCCGACTAAGTTGCGTAACAGATTTCCTAGACTTCTGTTCACAACTTTTGTCTGCCCGTCGGTTTGCGGGTGATAAGCAGAACTGTAGCTTAATTGGGTGTTCATTGTTTTCCATAAGGTACGCCAAAAATGTCCCGTGAACTTCACGTCTCTGTTTGATAGGATGGTTGTTGGTAACCCGTATAATCTGAAAATCTCATTAAAAAACAAGTGGGCCACGTGAGTGGCGTCAGTAGTTTTCCGACAAGGTACAAAATGTGCCATTTTTGAGAAACGATCCACCACTACCATCACCGAATCTTAACCTTTCTGTGTTTTTGGCAGTCCCAAAACAAAATCTAAACTCACTGAATCCCAAGGTCTGCCTGGAATAGGCAATGGCGTATATAATCATGTGTTCTAGCTATGTCCCTTCGCTAGTTGACACACCTTACACTTAGCCACAAAACGTTGTACGTCTCGTCGCATTCTTGGCCAAAAATAAAAGACACTAAGTTGCTCCAAGGTCTTGTCTATACCGAAGTGTCCAGCCAATCCCCCACTGTGTTTTTCACGAATGATATTCTCCCTCATAGAACAGCTGGGGATACACAATTGTCCTCCCTTAAAAAGTAATTTCTCCTGTATGTTATAGTCCAACCAAGGACGATTTTCCCTTATCAAAGGGTTTTGGCATACCTCATAGGCTTCTCTGAAATATGTGTCTGTCTTATAAAGATCCCGTAAATGTTCAAAACCCAAAACCTGTACAGTGCTTTCTTGTAAAAGTAAAGCTTTTCTTCTCAATGCGTCGGCCACCTTATTTGCTTGTCTACTGATATGTTTCAGCACAAAATTAAAACTCTAAAAGTACTCCGCCCATTTGGCATGTTTATGATTAAGTTTGTGTTGCTGCATTACATATTGTAAATTAGAATTATCTGAAAACAGCACGAACTCGTTCCCCAACAAATAATGCCTCCAGTGTCTTAGAGCCTGTACCACTGTGTAAAATTCGTTGTCATATGAGGAGTACTTCTGCCTACTCTCATTCAGTTTTTCACTGAAAAATGCTACAGGTCTGTCCTCCTGACTGAGTACAGCCCCGATTGCTATTCCGCTAGCATCACAATGTACCTGAAATAATTTTTGAAAATCTGGTAGCCTGAGTATCGGTCTTTCTGTTATTTTCTTTTTCAATAGTTGAAAGCTTTTTTCTGCTGCTTCTGTCCATCGAAAAGGTTGGCTGGCCTTTTTGATGGTCTCCAACATAGGAGCACAAATTCCGCTAAAATTTTTAATAAACTTCCTATAGAAACTTGCTAATCCATGGGAAACTACGTACCTCAAACAAATTCTTCGGTGACGGCCAATTTATGATTGCTGTCACCTTTTCCGGATCCATCCTCAATTCGTTCTCCGCTATCACAAATCCCAGATAAATTAACTCTCTCTGTAGAAACGTACATTTCTTCAAATTTATCAATAACTTGTTCTGCTGTAGCTTCTCCAACACTTTATGCACATGCCAGAAGTGTTCTTCTCGTGTCTTACTAAAAATAAGAATTTCGTCCAAATAAACAATTACGAACTTCCCAATATATTCCTTTAGCATCTCATTCATGAGTCTCATGAATGTGTTGGGTGCATTGCTCAACCCGAATGGCATGACTAGACATTCATATAAGCCTTCATTGGTTTTAAAAGTTGTTTTCCACTCGTCTCCCTCACGTATCCGAATCTGGTAATATCCACTTTTTAAATCTATCTTAGAAAAGTAAGCTGCCCCACTCAAACAGTCCATCATATCATCCATACGCAGTAACGGGAATCTATACCGTATGGTGATTTTATTGATGGCCCTGGAATCAGTGCACATCCTCCATTCTCCTCCCTTTTTGGCGGCGAGAACTGTTGGTACAACACATGGGCTTAGACTCTCCCTGATCAATCCTTTGTCCAATAACTCCTGCACCCGTTTTCTGATTTCTTCATTATCCTTGGGGCTCATTCGATAAGCTGCCTTATTTGGTAAGCTGGCTCCAGGTATGAATTCGATATGGTGACTAATACTCCACTTGGGAGGTAACTTATCTGGCAAGTCGTCCACTACTATATCCGTAAATTCTTCCAACATCTGTTGTATTTCTATACGCAAATCCGTGATTTATGTATGCAACAAAACTGTCCTTGTCTTTTTGACTACAACATAATTTATCTCGATGTTCTCAACCTCCTTTAAAAATTGTTTTCCGCTCATTAGCAATGCCTTAGTTTCATTTACTTCAGCTGCCTCCTTCTCTTCCCTGATGGGCACAAGGGTATGCCTAACCCCATCTTTTTCGAACTTATAACAATTCAACACCCCATCGTGTGTCACTTTTCTGTCATATTGCCAAGGTCTGCCCAACAAGATGTGACATACGTCCATTCGCATAATATTGCAAATGATTTTATCCTTATACCGTCCTATCTGAAATTCAACTTCACTCTGCTCATCCACGAGTAACTGGTTCCCCTTTTGTAGCCATGAAACTCGATACGGATTGGGGTGTTTCAAACGCTTCAGTCCTAACTTCTCCACCATCTCGGTGGACACCAAATTGTTAGTACTTCCGCTGTCGATTATCATTTTACAACACTTACCTTGCGATTTACAAACTGTCCTGAACAAAAATTTCCGCTGCGTCTGTTCAACATTCTCATCAACTGGCTTCAACAACACTTTATGCAGCACTAAAGCTTCTCCTGTTTCTGGGGCATTTTCTGCCTCTTGAGGGGGTGTTGCTGCTTCCTTCGGTTGCGCCACATACACGCCTCGCTGTCCAGTTGAATATGTTTCTGGGCACTCAAAAGAGCGGTGCCCCCACTTGTGGCATCTATAGCACTGGTAACCAGTTCCCCTTCCACGGCCATTTCCTCTGCCACGCTGAAACGATCTGCCACCTCTCATTCCATCTTCTTTTTCTGTTTTTCCCGAAGTTCTTGAATTGCTAGCTTCCTCACTGTTGCTGGCAGTTCGGCCCCTACCATAGGACTGGCCTCTTCCTCTGGTAGACCCTCGTCCTCTCCGGGCATTCTGTCTTCGGTTAAGTTTCTCCTCTGCTTTGATCGCGCTCTGGTATGCCTCCTCCGTATTTTTGGGAGACGAAATGCTTATTTCATCCAAAATATCCATCCTCAGCCCATTTACATATCTGGCTGTCCTTTCTGTTGTATCCTCTGTGTATCCAGCTCGCAAATTTACTTGATAAAATTCCTCTGTATACTCTTCCACGGTCAGTCCCCTCTGTCTCAAATTCTGAACCTGTCTATGTAACGCGATTTGGTAATCTCTTGGCATAAATCTGCCCTTCAATTTAGCTACCATCCTTGTCCAAGTTTTTATCGGAGGTTTTTTCAACCTCTTTCTCTCGTTCTGGACACTGTCCCACCACAGGGTTGCGTGTCCTTTCAGCTTTGTTGCTGCAAACTTGACCCTACGGTCTTCACTAACTTCCTCGCATTCAAAATAGTTGTCCATCTCGCTAATCCAATCTAATACAACGTCGATAGATAAACTTCCATCGTAGGTTGGTAATTATGGTTTTGGTCTATTGTTTGACAATAATACAGACTTCAATAACTTCACTTCTGGCGAGTCACCTTGAGGCCCATCTGCTGCCACTTCCACTTCTTCTTTGCTCACATCACCTAACTCTGGATCTCTTCTCCTGCCTGCCTCTACTGCTTCCAATTAAGTAGTAAGAACTCTGAGTTCTTCTCTTAATGCCTCATCTGCCATTCTACGAGCACCTCGGCCTCGTCCTCGTCTACATATATCCATTTCTTCCAAACCTCTTCAACTCAAACTGCTCTGATACCACTCTGATGGGACCTAGCCCACTTGGCAACGCTTTATGCTTTATTCTATGTCTCGGATCGATTACGTGGCGGATGTAAGATATTTACCCGCGGTTCTGTAAGTTGGTGGTAGCTGGATAGTAAATGCGGGCCTTAATGATAGTACCCTGCCTCGGTATACTCCTCAACCCTAATGTTAACGCGGTCTCTCGATCCTTCCTTTGGTTATTGTTCTGTTGCGCTGAGGGTTTTGTTAGCTCTGCAATGAAAACGATAGTTGCATTATGTTGTGGTTTCTCCGGCTCTGTAACGAAACTTATGGGTAATGTGTTGTGGTTTGGCTGGCTCTGGATACTGTTTGAGACCTTAGTTTCACCTCTGGTTGTCCTGTTCGATGGTTTGATAGTAAATCCATTTGGTTGTGGAGGTTTTTTTCCTGGTTTCATGCTCAGTCCTTGGTAAGTTACGCTGCTACTTCTCTGGTTCTGGAATTTGTGGATTTACTTGTTAATTTGCTTGCTTGTAGTTATGATTGTAACGCCGGTTGGTTGTATTCGGCTGTGGTTTGAACTTAATCTCTCTGTTCACTTGTTATATGGCTTTCACTGTGCGGTTTCCATATGCATTACTGGTTCTCTGAGATTTTTGTTCCAAGTTCTACTTGTTGGTAACTATTTGGGTTTGTCTGCCTTCTCATGACTCGACATTGGCCTTAGTTGGAAGCACAGGGCTTCTCGGAACGCGCCTTCGAATTCAATACAGGTATATTGTCTTTCTATGCTTCAATTTCGCCCTCTTTTTTGTTCTGGGTCTAACCAAACTTGCCCCTTTTCTCTCTTGTCGCTCAATTCCATTCACTGTTCCCGTTATGGTGTATGTCTGCGTCGTCCAGGTAAGAAATTTATTCACCGGGTTGATTTCTTCTACAGGGTTTTGTTTTCCTGTGTATTCTTCTGGTACCATACACTGACGTTTGTATTTTATTCCTTGCAGGTCCTTATGGGTGACCTGGATGGCATATTCTCCCACACTTTGGTTGTGCTAATTGCTCGTCTTCTGGGTAGGCCTCAAACTCATTTCTGTCTGTGAATGTTGTTTTTGTTTTCTGAAGGACGACCTGTCCCCTGGTCGAGTGATTAGATCACTGTATATTCTATTCGACTGTAGTCTTGAGTTTATCGACTCTATAAGGGAATGTACGAGAGTCCAGCGTGGCCTCTGTTATTTTTCTGATACAAACCCTAACTCAGGGTTTTTCGTTTTGACATGGGTTTTTGTAATTTAGTTGTATTTGGCTTCAAATTTATCTGGAATGCTCTCTGTTCCCTGGAATGTGGCTCGGCTCTACCGATTTTGCTGTAGACTTTTGTTCTGGACAATTGAAATGAAATTTTAATAGGAAAGAGTTTATGGTTATCTTGTTATCTTGGCATATTCGGCTTGTCCGTTTTTTGTTCTGTTGTGCATTCGAACGTGAGCGTGACTGGTTGTATTATTCAGTCGTTGTTAAATGAACATTGTAAATTTGGAATATTGCTCCACCGCGTGGGTAGACTGTTAATTTGGTGATTTTGAATTCGTTAAAAATTCTACCGGCTTGATTGATATTCGACCTGTGAATTATGTGTGATTTACACAGTAGCCATGACAATGTAATAATTTATAATGATAAAGTAGTTCATTAGGTGATAAAAATCAACACATATTTATACAGAAAGTTTAGATGGACAATAACTTCTCTGGTTTTGAATGCTTGGTCTTTTTCTATTTCTGAATTTGCTCCACTTCCTTTTTCCTGAACTGAACCCCTTTCTGTTACATGTATTTTGGCTTTATAGCCCTCTGTTTTCAGTTGATGCTTGCAGTTGGTTTAACTGTTACAAAAATGGTTACATAACTTCTACTTCTATCCATAACTATAATCATTTGGAATTCCAAGACTTGTAGGAACAGTTGATGGTTATTTTTCCTAATTACATAAACTACGTTTTAATTAACAATCGAAACTACAGTAATCCTAAACTGGAAAATAAAAGAGGTATCTAATTTTTGCTCATTCTGTAAAATAACATAAAAAGAAAAATTATTCCCATAAAACCTTAACAGTTTACTCAGTCACGAGCTGTTGAACCTGGTTAGATTTCTGCCCAATTACGGTGAGCTGGATGCTCCTGCATCATTAATGATGTCACTTCATCTAGCAACTTTTGACATTTTTCCTTGAATAACTTCCTTACCTTATTTCCCTCCTCTAGTTGAGCTTTTAGCTTGGTAGATTCTTCTTTGAAGGAAAATTCCTTCTTGTTGAACAGATCTTGTTGATCTCTAATTTTTTCTGTAAGACTTTTAAATTCTACCTCTCTTTGATATCTTTCTTGTTCACCCATAAGCGCAAATTCAATTGTTTCACTGTCATTTTCATCGTCTTTAAGAGGATAAATAGATGTATCACCAGAGGATAACAAATTCATACCTGATAGATCTTGTTCATCTTTATTCTGAAGTGATTCTGAACCTGATGTGCTTCTTCCACATATTCCCCAATCCATACACCCACTGTCATAGTTCTTCTGAGATGTCTTCTTCTTCCTAGGTGCTTTCTTCTTAAGCTTCTTTCCCATAGTTCCACGGATCTCCTTCAAGCGATCAAGCTTCTACCAAAGGACCTGCTCTGATAACAATTGTTGTAAATAATACTGAGGGGGGGGGGGGGGGTTGAATCAATATTATCAAATCAATAAAACCTTCTCATTTCCATACTTAGAGACATATACGCTACTTCAGATAAGGGAACCCGCGTGTATACACAACTATGTCTAATCCATTAAATCTTGATCTTTAGTTAGTGCATCAGAACTTCTTTAACCATATGTACAGTAAACAGAAGTAGTAAATAGAACAGATCATCACACGCAAGAAGCACACATGAACACCATGATGTAAGGTGGAAACCCAATGTGGGTGAAAACAACATACTGTAAGTTGTATCTATCTTCTTTTAATAAGAAACTTCTTTTACAATAGTTTTGTACTAGTGCAGCCTTATACCAGTACGCAGGCTTCTACCTATAGAAGGCTACAACCTTCTCTCATTCTCCTCACTCTCCTGGAAGGGAGCTACAACCCCCTTAGCTCTTGTACTAGCTGATCCACTTACTAGTACGTAGGTGCTGGCCTACTGAAATGCTCCAACCTTTACTAGCTATCCAGCTGCTACTGGAAGGAAGCTACCACTCCTTTAGCTCGTGTACTAGCTGATGTACTATTACGTAGATGCTGAATTACAGAAGGCAACAACCTTCTCTTTCTTCCTCCAGGTACCACATTTCATACATTTTCAGACTGGATATTCCTGAAGAACAACACTATAACATTAAGGCCACGTTTCATCCAATTTTCATATTGGAACCATCAATATCATTGAAGCAAAAAAAAATCAATACTAGCATCATCAATTTCTGAATCACTGAAACACTGAAACCCTGTCAACAAAACAATCACCAAAACAAAGAGAAGACTACAGAACTCTGCAATAACAATCAAACCCAACTGCAACTTCAAACATCATACTTCATTATGTATATGCTACTACGATGAATCAAACCCGCGTATATACACACTTTCGCCAAAGCCAACTTGCGTACAGATCTATACATATTCAATCATGAGTTTGCGGCTATTTCAGACATCAGTCATACCCAGATCATAACGTGCATACAATAAAGCATGCATCAATAATTCAGATCTATTCTATCCATAAAACAAACCATATAAATATGATTCATTCCAAACCATTTGATCCTGATCTATCCTTAGATCTTGTTCTCCATCAACCAGTGAGATTCCTCCTTAGCTCAGATCCTGCAATGCATCATGAACCCATTGTTTGCATACTGGATCTCACACTTCATCAGATATTCAAGACTTTCTCAATTGCACTTGCATAATGATCGTCTTCTCCTTTTATAGTCTTAGGCCTTTCACAATACCACGGTCCAAAACCATAACAAATCAATACCATGGACCCAATACTTGGGTTCAAATCCTTTGGATGCAATACCACAGACCAAAACCATAGGATCAAAAACTGTCGGATTAATACCATGAACCAACCATAATATTTCCCATGTGCGTGCACTTTTCTCTACATGAAATTGCGTGAACGTTTCTCTGCATGAAAGTGCATGAACTTTTCTCTGCATGAAAGTGCGTAAAATATTCTTTGCATGAAAGTGCATGAACTTTTTTTGCATGAAAGGAAATTTTCTCTTCATGAAAGTGCATGAACGTTTCTATGCATGAAAGGAACGTTTCTCTGCATGAATGTGCGTGAACTTTTCTCTGCATGAAAGGAGCTTTTCTCTGCATGAAAGTGTGTGAACTTTTCTCTGGATGAAAGTGAGTAAACCAGAAAATAACTTTGCTGCACTATGATTTGTCATCTGTGTGATTTTCCATCAAGGACAACACTTGTCTCATAATGCCAACACTCTCCTTCTTTATCTCTCTATCTCAACCCCTAAACCTACAAATACTCTCTACATATTTATCTATCTATCTCTCCCTCCCTTCATTTTCCCTCCCTCTCTCTCTCTAACATTTCTCTCTCCATATCTATATCTCTTCCTCCCTCCCTATCTTTTCTCTCCCTTCCCCTACCCCCCTCCCCCCCCCCCCACATCTATATATCTATCTCCCATTGTCTCTCCTTCTCACCCCCAAAACATACACACTCTCTCTCAGTGTAAGCACATAAAAATTATTCAACCATAAATATATTACTTGAATTTTCATCCTAAATAAAATGTTTGGTTACCCCAAATGTTTGATTCTTGAAACTATAAACTATTTCTAATTGGGTACATTCTTATTATTCACATTTTCCATCATTAGACATTGTTAATTACTTTTCATTCAAACGTGGTAATAGAAAATAACTAACATTGAAAATTACAATGATTGAATTTCGAGAAAACTACTACTAGTATTGGAGAGTAACAAAGACAAGGTATGTTGTTTACTACAGTACCTCGAGTTAGATATTTGAATGGTATATGATTCCAACTAATACTTTCGTATGATCGATATGAGAAAATGGAAAAATTAATAGGTGTGACAATAGGAACAATAGAAGAAAAAAGATTGAGATTAATTGTAATGAAGAATGTTTGTAATTGACTCTATTCTTAGTATTCACATTTTCTATCTATAAAAATTGTTAGATTGACACTTTGCAGTCAAAATTTGTATTTCATCATTTTTCATTATTCAAGTTACTAACAACCTCTCTCATCTCAACAAATTGAGGTAACTAAGAAAATTTTAAATTAAATTGACCAAATTAATCTTAGACATGTTTAGCATATTTAAAATCATAAAAATAATTAGATGTTCAACTGAGGTAACTGAGCAAATTTTAAATTAAATTGACCAAATTAAACTTAGACATATTTAGCATATGATTAAAATAATTAGATGTTCAACTGAAACCAGCCTAGATCCATCTTAACACCGGATCTATGTTGATGCCCATCTTAACACCAGATCTATAAAGCGCCGAGAAGGATCAAATCTCTTGAGGCGCAACCCTTTCCTCTAGTTTTAGACTCAAAAAATAAGTTTGCACCTCAAGAGATTCGATCCCTCTCAACGCTTGATAGATATCCAAGGTTAATATGGATCTAGGCTGGTAAAAAATATTTTGTAAACCGTTTTTTCAATATTTTACTTTAACTATATTTTGAAACTAATTGTAAAATTTTGTAATTA